>JAOWMA010000263.1:0-74735 GCA_025962755.1 Colletotrichum tropicicola
TATATAATATATTTTATAAATATAAATAAATAGAATAAAGTATATAACTAATAAAAGAGTATGGATAGTTATTTAAAAAGGTAAAAATACTAAACTAAAAACGAAAAAATTCAGAGAGAGGTGTTAAGTTAGTCAGATGAATAAAGAAAACCTTTCTTAACGAAAAGTAAAAGTTAATTCTTAGGTTTATTAAGTATAATTTTTATATTTAAGGTGGATATTATTATATTTAATATATAATTAATATAAAAAAGGTAATAATATTTATAGTAATAACTATAAGTAAACTAATTAGACTATTAATTATTAAATTAAAGATTTAATAAGTATATATTAATACTTATTTATTATATATATTCTTTATATTATCTACCTTTATTTATATAAGTATAAAGGCTTTATTTTTCACTTAGGAGAGGCCTTACTAAGTACTCCGCTCTGGATTAATAGTTTATTCTGCGCCCGAGGCCGTAAATCCCGCGCTACGCACGCACCCTGGGCACCGCTCAATCTGACAATAACCCTCAGAAGCACTAGCAGTTCTTAGGATCAGAAAAAAGTTAACAGCCCTGCAAATCACTTAATGATAATAATACTACTGCTTAGGTCGGATAAGTCCTCGTACTTATATTAGAAATCAGGGAGCAAAAGACCGGACGTCCAGGAGCCTCCATCTTTGATTCGCCGTATCAAGGCGCAGGGTTCCTGGAGCTTCCAGTCGTCATTGTCCATGCTGGAGAAGATCGCCAAGAGTGATGTGAACGTTACGCGAGCGCGCTAAAGGTTCTGGCGACATTTGACGGCCCAAATCTGACGCAAAACTGTCCTGTCACATTCCTGTCGACCGGCATTTCCGTTTCCTAAGCTAGGTTGCATAAAGCGGGACGAATTCCGGGAAGGGCTACATGCTATGAACTTCTCCTGCAGGACGCGGGATGTGACGGCGTAATCTTATTCTTAGCGGTTGGCGCAAGTTTTGTTGTTTGAGCTGCCACCTTGGTCGCCGTTTCTGGTTTGCTTCTTCTTCAAGAGCACCTACTCGGCTGATGTGGCGACGAAGTAAAAACATATTTGATGATACCGCGATGCCTTCATTGACGCCAACAGGAGGGCCGGGACATGGCTAGACCTGAAACGTTCCAGAGATCCAGAGGTTGTACATATCGCCGGCTTAGCATGCGTTTGCTCGGAGAAATCAGGCTGAATTCCGTTTGGGAGAAGAGTAAAGGAAATTTTGCCAGCAGTGTAGAGCGTCTCGCAGTAGTATCCTACCTAACTAGTGCGGGCCGACGCGATCTTGCTCGGTTCAATCCAGACGCAATCACAGGGAGTGGTCAGGATGGTAGCACGAATAAAGAGCAGTCTTTGGTCTAAGGAATTCCTTTGTGCGGAGCGGCAGGTATTCTTGGCTTTGATTATCTCGGGGTGTCCTCCCCGCTTGCTCCATATCATCACACGCTTTCGCAGCCCATTACACAACGCGAGCTTGTGTCTCAGGTTTATGTCTCCGACCCTAATATCACACAACAATCTCTGACGAAAGGGATCAGGCGCTCAAATCTTCGGCTGCGGGACAAGGAGCGAGGTCGACTTCGAGGCCGACATGCACTGGTTCGTGACACCCAGTCCAGCGAGTCCCGCGCCGCAAAACTGCAGATCATCCGTGAATATGTCGGTTGGACGAGACTGGGAGTTTAGGCTCAACCCTTGACGAGGAGACAGCTTCACTGATAGCTGCGCTGGGGATTAAGGCCTACTCTCATCCCCGAATCCTTCGCTTCAGTCCCCAATCCCAGCAGAACCGTGGCATTTGCCTTTCTTTCCCTCTCGTGTTGGGTTCGCCCATCAGATCCACCGGTGTTTTACACGAATATTTGAGGACGACCACTGTTCGGTTGATGCTCAGTGACGACGAGTTTGATAAAGTCCCGTAGCTGGCTTATCTGACCCGCGCGCGCAGGGGTTGGGGATCAAAGTCCGGGTAAAGGCTCCAGTAGCACAGCAGATGGCATCTGCAAAACCGCAAATCTGGGGAAACAGGCACTGGACCCGTGATGGCGAGGAACAATATGGTTGGCAGCTTTTCACTTGCCTGGCTCAAGCGGAAAGTTAGTTCTCCATGTTACCGGCCACAAGGGCAGCTTTTGGGGAACCTCTGAACCGCCAGTTTGGTGCGTTATTTCAGGTGGGGAGCTTCATCTCGAAGTCAAGAAGAGTATTCTGAAGACTTGTTTTGGAAACCAGGGTCCCGTCCCACAGTCCCGCCCCAGAGGGAATCTTATGCTGCACTGCCAAGCATCGAAATTGGAACGTTTGACAAGCTGAAATGTTTGAGTGGACTCAACATATGTTCAGGTCCTTCAACACTGCCTCTGATTCTTCTGTTATTCAACACACTTGTTTCCCAGGGTCCCTCCATGATCTGCTTGATTTGAATCATCCACCTGCTTTCAGGGGCTCCCTTATCCAAAAGATTGGATGCTGTAGGGTCAGTGGATGTTAATGACCCTCGTCGAAGTTATTAAATTCCATTTTGCGGCCGAATTTCTTATTGAGGAATCGAAGTACTGTTTTCCCGTACCTAGTTTCGATTTATTTCTGGTTTCACTTTGCGAAGTGTTTTGTCCAGCCGTTTGTATATTCTCGATAGAAGATTACGATCAAACAGGAGACATTCGCGTCCTGTCCCAGGCTCTCTGATTCTGACATGTAGGCAGCCGTAGCCGCTGGATTCTCTGGTGAGTCTTGGAGAATATATCCGTCTGCGAGCATGGACGCTCCTCATCCTGTCGAGGTTAAAGATCTTCGAGAGATCCGGCGATTTGTCAAGTAGTATTTAGCATTCAGTTGCGTTATCAGGTTCTTGGACCGCTTGGAGTAGTGGGCGGTGCGCTGGGTCTGTTGGCCAAGTCGATTCAGATCGTTCAGGAGCCCTTATATCCATACCAGAGAATCTCGAACACTATGTCAGTTTCTGGCGACGGCTCGTTTGGGTTGCAGAAGCCTTTCTCCAACTGCGATGCCCCTGCGCCGCGCTATCACATCCTCAGTCGAGTGATTCTCGAGGTATCTTTGCAGATGTCTCGTCTTTTCTCAGCGACGTTGTAGTCGTGGGGTGATGTCCTTGCATTGTGTAATTGCACTGCGGCAATTACGCACCTGTTCATGTGACCACAAGTGTGGTCTCGTCGCAGAAGCTCTGCCCTTGAAAGAAAACGGCCTGGGCCGCCAATTCCAGGTCCCAGGCAATATCTAGCTCTTGATATGGCTATGATGCCGATCGAGTGCTTGACGAACTCAAGCAGTGCCTGGCGTCTGCCGGCCCACACAGGCGCTCCATGTGACGACCACGGTCCCGAAGGAATCAGCTGTGTTCCAGAGCAAGGCCAAGGTCGGCGCGTTGTGATCGCTGAGGATCGTCGGAAACTATCTTGCCTTCGTCAAAGGGCAAGCCCCGGGCATGATGAGGCAAACCACGCCACGAGTAGGCAGGCCCAGTGGCCCTCGCGGACGCCTGCATCACCAACGTCCCTGCGATGTAGTAGATCCCGCTAATGGCGAAGTCCTGGCGAGTCCCTCCTTGAGAATGCATCATCAATGCTTTTTGGTATCCGAGCCTCGACCTGGACCCATCTGCGGCCCCAAGGAGAACCCGGAGTTGTTCCTCCGAGAGCAGAAGCCGGCCACTGGCGGTCCCAGAGTTCTGGGCATTGTGTGTGATGGCCGGTGGTTATCTCTGCGGTCACGGCGGCAGTTGTTGCCGACATAGGTCTGCTAGGGCCATCCCGGCTGTCTGAATCTGGGAATGCTTAGGAATAGCGATCATGTCCCCAGCAACGTGGGATTTGGGGAGCTGGGCCCGGTCTGATCGATTCAAAGGACGCCTGAAAACTGCCGAATGAGAACCTGCTCGAAAGCCACGTGAACGGCTATTTTGAAAGGCCGCCCAAGGGATCCGTGGCAACGATTTCTGAGGTTGGCCGTACTCGTGCGAGTACCTTTGTCTGCACCCGACAACGTCAATTAACAAATAATCAATGGCACCAAAAGTTGTTTCGCCCTATGTAAGAATGGTCTTAAGGGCTGAGACTGAAGCTGGATTGTGGTAGAGGAGAAACAAAAAAGGCCTTTACGAAGAGGCTGGGGCCGAGAGATGTGTTCGGTGAAGGGTTCGGGGTGGCGCATTCGACTAGGTAGTTCGATTCACGTGCGACGGCGGTTGTGGTGCTTGATGTGTAGCAGGTTAAGGCCGAAGAGACTCGAGGTTCGAGGGACGAGATAGCGTCGTGTTGATGTTGATCCTGATGTTGCGCATGTCCCAGTTTGGGAAGCAGACGATCTGGGGTTCGTAAGGAGATTGATCCCTTGCTGAGTACGATGAAGGGCGGGGCATTGACGCCCCTGTTGACTTTGTTGGAGGTTGTCCGGACGGAGGTTTCTCAGTCATTCGTGGAGGCAACAGAAAGCTGGAGATGACAACAGAATCCCAAGTCATTGAAGCGGTCCAGATTCGTGGGCTTGGAGATGGCTAGCGATTGACTTGGCAGTGACGAGATGGCTCACAAGCGGACATGGCGAGGGGACGCCTGTTATGTTCAGCAATAGAGAGGTGGAAGTCCTCAGCCCTGGTTGTTTGACGATGGCGAAATTGGGGAGGGGACTTGGTCTGCAGCGCCGGCCGGTGGCGCGAACATCATCACAGAAGTCTAGGCCTCCGGAGTCTACTTTCTTGGTCCCAGATGACTCGCACAACTCGTCCAAATATCCCCCTGAGCTATCTGCGACGGTAACTAGACCCTGGGCCGCGTTTCCGCCATTGTCCTCAAGTAAAACAAGCAGAAAATCCAAGCCTGCATGTCTGAGACCCTAGGTCGAAGCACAGAATGAAGGGTCTGTGTTGATTATGGGCAGGCATGAATGAATTCTGGAGCCGACGGGTGGAATATCATGGATATTCCTTCGGTAACCTGCCATTCTGTGCTGGTTTTCAACCGAGCACTCACCGAGACGCCGTCTTACACATTTGGCGTGCGATGTGTGTACACACTCTTTCAAGAAATTTGTGGCCGCAATTCATCGTCCCCCGACGCATGTTTTGCTTTGATTTCTCATCACGTACACGACCGAGATGCTTCTCAATCTACCTCCCGAGGTCCAGCTGACTTGCATCAAAGTTGTCGAGAACATTCAAACATTCGTAGCCCTCTCGAAGACCAGCTGCAGACCACAGCGCGTGGTCATCATCCACCCCTAGCAAACCACACTCGACTAGGACGCAAAGCAGATCAAAGACTCACGGAAGCGTTTCAATGGTAAAAACGTTGACGGCATTAGCAGTGCCAGGTTTCCAGACTTTCTGCGTCTCGTCCCAAGAGCGGCCGTCAGCGACGACATCCCCCTGACTCAATCACCGTCCTTCATAAGCATCAGTCAGCTTCCACATCCCAGACCTAGAAATTGACCGCAATCATCCGTACGCGCAACTTTCCCCCCATTAATGGACTCGTCACAGCCCTTTACATCACCGAGTCTGCATGCAGCCTGTTGGTGGTACAGGGGCTCCTTGCGACACCGGGAATGAGGCGGCATCGCTACCACGGCCATGACTCAACTTATATTCTATGTCAGCCGACCTATGCACCTGTCTCTTCTCCGCGAATGCCACTTTCTCATCGGCGATCCCAACGAATCCCTACCAAGGACGCAGTCTGCTTGTTTCAATGTCATGGTCATACCGAGATTACTCGTATCCTAATTGAAGCAGGCTCCAATTGTTCGCGCTCTTTTTGTAGGACCCACGCAACCGACACCGTGATAATGGGCCCTAATGGCATACTGTTTGTTCTGGACTGAGTTGACTTGCAATATTGGACAGATTATCGACCACAAGAGAAAGCCTGTCCCACTTCGCAGAAGCAAATGAGTGCTACCGCGCCGAGGAGAGCTTCGCAATTCCACTTCACGATCTCACGATAGAATACGTTGCGATGTGGGCATTTGCCTTTGTGATACAACCTTTGTCGTGGGAGAATAGCTTGGATGCTGGCCATTTTTGGATAACTCTCTGGAACGACATCGCCCACCTCCGGGCCTACTACAGAGATCCGAGAGTCCCAACGGCAAGCAAAATACACCCCAAGGCCAGTTAGACGATCTAGATTTGAGGTGTCTGTCTCTTGCACGGGGTAATGAACAAAGCCGTAAACATCCAAACAATCAGAGAGGATGTGGGGTGCCGCATTAAGCAAGAAATTAAGTGAAGGGTTTGCAGAAGGGCAAAGAACGAGGCCGAGTCTCAGACACTATTGAGACCTACTGCGTCCGCCAGGCATTAATTCATCGTCAAAGAACACCTTGGCTTTGATGAGGGAGACGTAGGACTTCCAGGGAGCAAAGGAAGAGGTCAACGATGGTGCCAAGCACTTGAGCAGCCTACTCAAGATCTACTCCAAGACCCAAGACCCATTGTCAGCTCTCTATTTGTCTTCAAGTCCAGAAACCGGACTGAGATGTGTCAAGATTGGCGATGATTTTTATTCCGACAACACCGCGGAAAGCTTTTTAATCAACGAGTACAAAGGTATGATAACGAAACTTCAACCAAGGACGGCTGGAAATAATCTTCTACGTGCGTTGCCACAAGGAATACGCCCCTCGCCAGATTTATGGCGAGTCCGCGGCCAGGTACGATGAATACGACAGTAACATATGCTGCCTTCTTCAGTCCATGAATCATCGGCCACTCGCCGCTCCGAATACAACGCCAGCACCGACATATGTACCTTTCGCAAACTCATAGCTCTGGCTCCTGTTGCCACAGGCTCAGTGCGGGTTGAGACATACTTCCGGCCTTTTTCCGTCGCTGGCCCCTATTCAACGTACACGTGCTTCGAGAAAGATATATTAACTGTCGCCTGAGTCATCTAGAGTCTAGGCCATTCCCTCTTCCGCTGAGTGCTGTTTACCGGTTGTTGCTCTGTTCTCCCAGAAGCAACGTCCGACATCTTTGGGCCTTTCCGCCGCCAGTCAGTACAAGAAAGCACTCAGCCAAGCCATCAGCTCGCCTTTTTCCAACCTGGAGCAGTGTGCGCGCTAAGCCAGGTGTAATTAGCAAAGTCGACGACAGGGCAGATGTCGTCGAGGAACTACGGTCCGATTCCCCGTTATCTGTGCCAGCTGTTGCTCACGCACCGTCCACGGTTTGGGATGACTTCTCTCAACCCGCCCTCCCCCCTTTTCCAGCAAAACGGTGATTTCAGGTCTCGTCAAACTCCTCAGTATGGAGATTCCATAGCGCGGAATTAGGACCAGGTCTTACTTCACAGAATTCGGGCGCTTTGCCGCTCCGTTTCCCGTCCTCTACTAGACACCAAAATGTAATGGACACTCCGAACCGTGCATTTGCCTACGTACTGCATGAATGCGTCTTATAATGTCCATAGATTGAGTTTGGGGCCAGAGTACAAAGACGATACTGCCACCCCGACGATACTGTGTCGCTCGCACTCACATACAGCACAAGGATGACGATGCCGCCCTGACGAAACCTGTAAAAGAGCATCCAGGTCGACATAACAAGGTCCAAGACTAGAAACCCATCCTCGAGCTTAGAGCCTCCTTTCTGACACTTCCATAACAGTGTTTAACGGCCCAATCTCAGGTTCGACATCATTTTGAAATGGATGGGATTACAGAGCACCACCAGACCTGGACGAGAAAGGCAGTGTTGCCAACCGTCCCGCTTGCGGCATTCTATGCGCCATCGATCTTGGTCAATGGTCTTGGTCACCAACTTTCCTATTCAGATTGACAGCCCTGTGGTTGCTGTTGCGCTAATATCTCCTTGCCCCTGTTCAAACATTCTAAGTCATCGTCGGCTTCTCCTTTCCTTGACCGATCAGTTGTACTGCTTGCTGTTTATTGCAGTCCGGGCGCCAAGTCTGACTGTCTGGAAACCCGCCAGATGTCTATTAAGAAGGATTTCGGCCTTTGTTTTGGAGGAGTACGGAGAACCTTTTCATCCATCTCGATGTGCTCGTCATCTGTGCAAAGGAAGCACACAAATACCAATACATCAGAATCCCCAACAGCATGGCGGGCATAACTATGTTAGTAACACGGGCGTGGGGAAAGTATGCCTTGTTTCTCTTCAACGTCCCTACATACTCATCTATGTTTCTCATTCTCCCTTCTTCACGTCTCCAAGCCATTTTCCATCCAGCAGATGCAGACTCGTCAAGGCTCCGGACTTGGGAAACCATCACCGCCAGACCCCACGTGTCGAACAAAGCTGTGAGTCTTCTTCGTCCCCCATCCCCCATGTCGAAGTTCTGACCCTGTCGCCGGCGCGAATATCACATCATAGACTGCCAATGTCCCCTATCCCCGATTCCCCGCCTCTCGAAGGGTCCCCGGCCTTCGCTCTTCAGAAAACACATATGCGGTGGGTTAAGCACTCAACTTCTCCGCTACACGATGGTCATTGGGGTTGAAAACATTCTGTCGACAGCAGCAACTTTGACAACTTTTCGTGAGGGAAGACCGCTAGTTCCAGCTTGAGGTCTGGAAGTCATATGTCGCCGTCGACGCATAACTTGTCCAGGTCGACATCACGCAGCACGGTTTAGTACATCGCCAGCAGACTGAGCAGTCGAGAACGGGGGCTACATGGAGCAGGGCACAAGGTGTATAAGTGATTATAGAGCACGGCTTGAAAACGAGACGAACAGTACCGTAAGCCAAGTCATCGCTTGAAACGGTCCAGAGTTGATTCCTAGCGATCGCACCGTTCAAGGAGTCAATGCCCCCGAAACGGAGGATCGTCTAGCAAACATATGTTGCCAGAAGAACTTCGAGCCATGCCAGCAGCTCCTGCAAACTAGCCTTTGGCTAGAACGAGAGCACTGCGGCCTAGAATCTTGTTGTGGTTTCCGTTGTCGGTATACGGGGCAGGAGATATCCCGGGCGTCGTCATCGAGGTTAGCGTATGTCTGTCTGAAGGGGAGCACGCTGTCCTACCTTTTGGTGTGATGGTGAGCTCGAATGGCGCCGGTTGTGAGACACGGACAAAAGCAAAGTGGGCGCTGGCGATCCTGTGGGCCTCGATGTTGCCGCACGGAGGAGGCCGAGCACCCGAAAGATGGATGATCATGGTAGAAAATTTCAATAAATGCAGCATACCGGGCAGTTCGTTGAATGGTTTGTCGGCCTGGATTAGGTGCTCGTAACAGGCGAGGGACTGAACCAAGGACGGGGGGGACGCCGTGTGCCGAAATCGCCTCAATTGCAGCCAGTCTGAGTCCTGATATGGACAGGAGCAGGCCGACTCGGCGCGAGAGACAGGCTGCGAGCCCGTTGCTGCGGGTGTGGTTGCCTGGGGCGCTGCAAGCGGAGTTTGGACCCGTGGGGAAGGGAAGGTGCCTTGAAGTCTTAGGTTGGACACGCACCTGCTTGAACCTGCGCCAGCGACCCATTTCTGGCCAAGGCCAGGTACCTAGGTACCTAGGTACCTAGGCACGTGCCAAATGGGTAGGCCCGCCCGTTCTCTTGCCGGCTGTTGAGTTTCGGGCCATCCCGCCTGCCCGGCCGCAGTCTCAATTTTGGCCTCCCGGTCTGCCCCCCCGCTCTAGGACGGATGCGCTCGACCATTACTATCATTCAACCTCCACACGAACAAGTCCGGCTGCATCGCCATTCAGCACCCTTCCTACACCACTCCTCGCACAACTTACTCCAGCGATTCCGCGACGCAGCTATGTAAAAACTAGTAGTGCTTTTACTACCGCTCTGCGCTCTGCGCTCTGGACTCTGCGCTCTGCGCTCTGCACTCTGCGCTCTGCGCTCTGCGCTCTGCGCTCTGCGCTCTGGGCTCTGGGCTCTGGGCTCTGGGCTCTGCGCTCTGGGCTCTGCGCTCTGCGCTCTGGGCTCTGCGCTCTGGGCTCTGGGCTCTGGGCTCTGGGCTCTGCGCTCTGCGCTCTGCGCTCTGCGCTCCTCGCCTACCGAATCATCACAGACGACGCGTCTGACCCGCAGAATATCTACAAGACACAAGCCTGCAAGCTACCCGTCTTGCCCGAGGCCCCCTCTTGCTACCTGGCGACGACTGCTTCGCCGTGACCTCGGTTTGTGACGACTCTCCTCTTCCTCCTCCTCCCCCCCTCCTCCTCCTCCTCCTTCTCCTTCTCCTTCTCCTTCTCCTTCTCCTTCTCCTTCTCCTTCTCCTTCTCCTTCTCCTTCTCCTTCTCCTTCTCCTCCTCTTTCCCCTGCATCCTTCTACACCCTGTCATTGAAGCTCTACTGACGTGCCATTCTTTCGACATAGTCTTCTATGGTTATCCGATCGTCCGGGTTTCCGTGACTGGCGATTCTCCCGCTTTCGCATGCCCTTTTCCTCGCAGCTCCGAGCGCCCTAGCCCCCGATCGACGCGAGCCCGCGATGCTCTCAATGAAAAATACCTTTGGGTCTTGTAGACGCCTCGTGAGGAGGCGGACTGGTTCCTGCTAAATGGCACGCTGCCATGCCGCGCTGCTCCCACCATATGGAAGACTCCCGGATTCTGATCCGTCTACGCGCCAATGCTGGGAACCCTCTGCGCCTTGTAGGTCATCGTCGGCCTCGAAAGCACCCCGAAAACGTTGAGCCCGGGTTTCTTCTCGCCTAGCTTTCGTGGGTCATTCCGATACAGGCGAATCCTTGCAGCGACCCAGTCGTCGGGTGAGTGGAGGGCAACAGAGGGGAAGACGGAAGAACAACGCTGGCGACAAGGAATCATGGTGCAAACGGGCAGCAATAACGCCCAAAGATGTGATATCATGAGGGCAGGCTACGTACAATGGGGCTGGGAGGAACGGGCGCAAGGTGGGGAAGAATGGTGTTTTCTCTGCACTATTCCTAGACGTATTGTTTTCCTCTCTTACCATTAGTTTTATCTCAAAGTACGATGCCACTGACTATGCCGTCACTCGGGTGGCGATTCGCATGTGTGGCGGTGAAGGCCACGGCATCGTCTCCCGTTTGCCTGGCTTTTGCATTCGCTCAGCGTTGCTAATGAACCGCTCGAAGCAGAGTTTAAAGCGCTGAGACCTTCGCTCCATCGGAAGAAGCAATCAACAAGTAATCCATCAAAAAAGGTAGCTCGCGCCTCCAAAACCGGCAAAAGACTGACAATCCAAGTGTGATGCGGGCCGAACGTGTGACGCTAATAGTTGATAGACATGTTGGAGGCAGAGACGACGATGGTCACCGAGGAGGCAGAGAATAATTGTTCAACATCTTGGAGGACTTCTTGATAAGTTCCCCGGATTGGGATTCTAGCTACAGGAGATCTGTGGGCGGCTCGATCGAACAGGATCCGCCGCTGGTGCAGTTTTCTGTGTTTCTTCCACTCCGCGCCTTGGCAAGCATCAGCTTCGGGCCCCCTATGACCCCGGTCTTACTGCCATCTTCAGGCCGCGTCCATCTTCTCTGGCCACGAGACCACCGTTGCGGAAAATGTGATGAGGCCATGGTTCGCGGCACATGTCCCTCAAACGCTTCCGCCTGCCAGGCTATCTTTGACGTATTCGTCGTTGCGGTTTCGCGGGTTTGTCGATGCCGTCCACTTCTGCTTGCTTCTGCGTTTACCACGATGGTTCATCGTAGCTTGCCCGTTTCCCTTTGCGCTTGAACGACGAGATGCTCGCACCCGGGTCCGTACCAGTGGTCACATCGGCAGCCGTACCCATGTCCATAGTAATCCGAATCCGACGGAGCACGACGCGAGCTCAGAGCCTAGTGACCGGGTCGATACGTCCGGGACGTCGTGGATGTAGTTGGGGTGCGTCGAGCAGGAGGACGGAGTCGGGTAGTGACTCTGCCAGGACATCTGAGACTAAGGTACCCTGGGCAAAAGAGAAGGGTTAGCATGGTAGCTGGAAATGGCGAGAGATGGAAAGACGCGGGTATCTGGGGGTCTGGACCGATCGGGCCGATGGTTCGTAGCGCAAGACATGGCCGGCGTCGGGTTTCTGATGATGGCCGCTGTTAGGATGCTAGCTCTGTTTGATTTCACTTGGTGACAGGGCGGCGGAAGAGGGAGGAAGAGCTCGTGGCAGTTGGATGGCAGAGACGACGCAGCTGCTCCATCGCTGGCAAACACTGTCTACCTACCTAGGTAAGGTACATAGTCCGTTGCTGGGTGTATCGGTACGTACTGTACGTACCCACCCCCACCCCCGACCTCCACGTCCCAGGTTACGCGACGCCCGACGCGACGCCCGTCGCGACCCAACGCGTCGCGTCGCACGGCCCCAACCATGATTTGCGGGCGACATCTTGACATGGAACATGCGTGGACTATTGCCCCAGCCTACGACGTCGTCGCACTGCAGCCACCAGAGCTGCAGCCTTTTGGAGTCTTGACAACACATGCGGACTACTTCCATTTTGTATCGACTGCTCGGGGCGGGTGGGCGGCAATCACGGACTGGAAGGGGGGCAAAGAAGTTCAATGGCCGGAGGGGGTCCACGTCCACGAGGGGGAGAAGATCGACGGTTGACCGTCGGACACTGTGACTGCTTTCCGTCACCGGATCGAGCCCGTGTTGCCGGCCAGGTTCTCCCCTGGTCCAGTCTGTGGCGTAAAAAGGCGAAGCAAGCCCTCGGAGAAGAGCTGGTCCTTGAGGCCCGGGGGGCTTCTGGAGATGCTGCTGTGGCTGTGGTTGCTCCGCCGCTGCCGAAATCTAGTGCTACTGCCAGAAACGGGCACTGCTGCCGAAAACTGCCACCACTGCCAAAAGTTGGCACTACTGCGACCGCTGCCAAAAGCTACCTATGCCAAAAACTCCCACCACTGTCAAAAACTGTCACCACTGCAGCAATGCTGTCTGCAAACGGTGATGTTCTCGGCCAACCATCGCCATGGCGCTCCGTCCTTCCTCAAGACAACATCGCTCGTTGCAGCCACTCGTGTGCTTCCTGCTCACCGCCAGTCTCACCTCCCATCCAGCTGCCGCACCGCAAGTCAGGCAAGCCAAGTTGCCTGCTGTCCTGGGTAAGGGTAAGACTTCTCTGCCTCAATCGCGACCACCTGTGCATGTGCAGTACCTGGTGCTAATGGCCTGAGAGCGAACAGAATCGTCTGTCCCGAAGGACAATGTCCGCCTGCCCTCAATGCGCCACCCGCGTGGCCCCGAACCGCCTGCGAGCAACGAGTTCAAGGTCTGCGACGATACCGCCGATGCCCATGCCCATGCCCATGCCCATGTCCATGTCCATGCCCCCGACGCTGCTGTTCTGACAGGGAACCTCCGCAGACCGCCCCTTCGATCGTGCCTTGAGCCTCTCGGCCAATGTCTGGCCTGTCGTTCAAGATGCCCGTCGCCATTTCGACCTGCGGCAGACGCCGCAACAGAACATGCCCGACAAGATGCACGACTCGGCATGCAGCGCCATCGATGCGGGCAGGCGCGTTGATCGTGATGCCGGCCTCGACTGGATTCCCAGAGTTCTCCACGACGTCGCTGCGGCCATCGACAACCTACGACAGGTCAACATTTCTGACGCCGACGGAGACTTCACCACTTCCGTTCCGCATGCCAACCGTCTCTAGGATTGCAGTATCGGCCAAAGACTCTCCCAGAGACGCATCCTCATCCTGGACACCGGTTACGACAACCTCGACCGTGATCCGAACAGCCGGTGCCCTTCAACGCGATTACTGCCTCCCCAAAGTGCGCCTTCTTCAGTGCGTGTGAGACCATCGTTGAGGATTCTTCAGTACAACTCCATCCACTCTGCCGCATCCCTGCGGGCGATCAAAACTCAACACCTCGTCGGCTTCCTCGAGCGCTGGAACCGGGCCTGACTCGAATGCCTCGGAGACGACACCGACAAGACTGGAGACGCCCACTTAGTGGTCGATCCCGCCCTGCACCCCGACGACCACGATATCTAGCTGGCCTTAGGTCGGCACCTCCCAGCTCTCGGGAACCAACTGGGCTGCTTGCTGCGGCACGCAGCCTCGACGCAGCTGTTCGATTCCCACCGCCGTCTCGGCCATGATTGGCTGTCGAAGGCGCGGTTGCTCTGGCCTTTGGGCAACCGTGGTGACGATAATAGACTCGGATGCTCGGCCCAACTTGCCAAGATCCGCAACACCGCCGTCCTCACCCAGGACCTGTCCGCCGTCAGGGCCGCCGCAGAGGCCCGCAACCTTCGTGCCCGCATGAATGGAGTCGTCGACACGGCTCGCCATCTCGTCGAGGGCCACGGGTAGGTGCGCTAGGAGTTCGGGACCACCACGGCGGGCATGCCGCGATTAGTAGTGACACATTTTGTGCTTCCCACCCCGGAGCAGCAGATCAACCTGCTTGTGGACCTCCACCGGCGTGTCAGGGACGTCGATGCGGCTCTGGTCGACAGGCTCAAGCGACTCGGTGTTGCGGAAAGTCAACAGCAATCACAACGGCCGGCGGCAGCACCGGCGACGACGAGTTTTGGCCCCTCGTCCTCATCGTCGCTTGGGCGGCCTGTGGCATGGCGTATTGTTCAGCAACTCGGGGGGTTGAAGAGGGTGAGAGCAAGGATGGTCCCGGGCGGTACAGGTCCTTTCATAGCAGGGTTTCCTGGACGGCTCGAAGAACATTTCGAAGAACAAAGAGCTTGACATCCTTACGAGCCTGGGCAGGGATGTACAGGACGAGGACGACGATGCCATCTCAACACTTGACTCTGGTCGAATTGTGTTCAAAGGCAGGTCAGTCTTATTCCGCTGGTCTCATGCCATGCTGCATTCAATCGCCCCCCGTGAACTCGTGTCTCAGGGTCCTAATCTACCTTACGTGACAATTCCAACATCAATCGCTCGGCCTGGACGTCCCGCGGCAGCTCGTTTCCACATACGGTTCCTCGCCCAACGATGCAATCGGGCGTCTCCTGGGCACGACGCCGCCCAAAGCAGGCTGTCGTGCCGGTGCCAGAGGTCGACCATTCGCTGAGCGCTGTGCGCCGCCACCTCACCACGGTTCAGCTGACCATAAATCGACATCGTCGATTTAAACGAAGACGACGAAGACGCGTCAGACGCTGGAGGGTGTCGCGGTCGAGCGTAGGGGCGTTTATTGAGCTGTCTCGGTATCAATGACGGGATGCGGCGGTTCGTCCTCGTCCTCGTCCTCATCACGCCCGTCTTCCCGATTATGCCGCTTTGGCGATCGCGATCATCTTCGTGGCTGCGATCCCGGACGCGACTTCGTGACTGTGGCCGGTGACACGCCCGCCTCACGCTTCGGCATCATCTGGTTGGCTGCCCCGGCCGTCAAACAAAGCAACCAGGCCTACAACCGGCCTGACCCCGAGCTGCTTCGCCATCCTATTCCCGTCTTTGTGGCAGGAACGGACAGAGCGTCTCTTCCACATCCATCTCTCCATCGAGCCGGCATTGACCAGTATATTATCGACCTTTTCCGAGTCTTCCGCAACGAGTCGTTCAAGGATGTACGACATGGAGCTCAGTATACGCTTGTGGACGGCATGCCAGTGCTGTTTCCTGTTCTCCTCACCGCGAAAACCCGGGCTATCACCCAGAGCTCGGCATCCGGCGTCTCGTTGAGTGTTCTCGAGTAAAGCTTGCGATGGGCGAGATATGTAAGGAAGATGCGGCGGTCGTTCGCCGTCTACTGGATCCGCGTGTCTGTCCGGACGACATGATGGTCGAGAAGATGTTTCTGGAACTTTGCTGGCGCTGCGCGCTAGTTGTCCTGGCCGCACGCCATGTTACTTGGCATGTATACATACACCCACGTCGCAAGTCCCGGGACGCCACACAACACACCCCGAGAGCACAGAGAGTTCTTCCTTCGGCTGAGGCTTCAGAAGCAAAGGCGAACAAGCACGAGGGCGAGGCACAGTAGTACGACGCGTGGTATCATCTTTATCTCCCGCGCAACTGTTTGCTTTCTATGTCGCAGTTCGTGGGACGTCGTTGCCGTTCGGCCGGTCGGTCGTAATAACAAGCTCATCACGACAGCGCCAACGAGGAAATGAGGGCGTCGTACTACGAAGGCGAGAGATGCTCGACAACCCCACGACTTTTGGGTTTGAGCCACCAGTGTGTCCATCTCGTCGCTATTGTCTCAGAGCTTTGCGCAAACTTGGTTGTTCGGTCGTCATCACACGCATGGCCTGACTTCCCTCTTGCTCGTTTCTGCTTGTCTCGGTCTCGGCCGTAAATGCGCACGTCGCGGGTGTGAAAGTTATGAACTTGTGAACGCTGCCACCAAAGCAACCGAATAACCGTTCAGTTGTCTGATAGTCCCGAAGGATAGTTCTGGTCATCCATCAGCCACGAGTCTACTCAGCTGGCCATTCTCATCAACGCCTGCCCGGACTCTCTCCTTTCTGTCCTTTGCGGCCTTCTCCCATAGTCCAGATTGCTCAGGATCCTTTTCTCGGCCTAACGAGGCAAAGCAAAATGTCGCATCAAGATTCCTATGATGGGATGACTACCGACCTGCAGCTGGAGTTTGAGACTTTCCAGGCAGGGCCGCATCTGGCTCGGCCCCCGCCAGCCTCATCGATTTCGATGGTGACGACGACGACGGGATGTCGTGTGAGATCACCGATCTTGACTCGCTCAGCCACCAACCAGCGACACCGGGACAGTTTGATCGGAATCTCGTCGGGCAGAAATTTAACATGACATTTCCCAACGGGGAAATCTTATTCACATTGGCACGCCCTTCACATCCTTGGTGTTGTCTGATCGACATTGAGCATAAGCATCGCGAACAAGTAGATGACGGCGTCTCATCAGGGTGAGTGTACACAACTTAACATCCAGGCCTGGCATAAGCCGGCAACATACGCCCTTGCCCATGACGCCAACTCTGTTTCCTTCTCGACGACCGCAACAAACATCCCACGAGACCGGGGTCTCTCAGCCGCTGCACGTGCAGTATGTGCTGACAGTCAGGCAATCCCCACTGCCGGAATCGAGTGGTCGGCGGCACCTCCCCCACAATCCGGCATGAACATGTGGCCGGAGACTCGGCACCAGTACCGCGGGACGACCCTGCATGATCGGACTCTCTTGTAACCCTACGAAGCCTCGAAGGTGAACTCACTCAAATCCAGCCAGGCCCATCAAGGGGGGCATCTGGCTCAGCCTGCCAGCCTGCCTCTCCGCGGTGTCCCTCGCCAACAGTGGCCCTACCCCAGGTGCTGAGACCTACACACAGCCGCCCCCACGCATGCTTCCGCAATTACGACAAGTCCGTCCAGTGCGCCAAGATGGAGCACTACCTCATCGACTGCGCACAGCTGCTGACGCTGTCCTCGCCCGAGTTGACGGCTGCCGTCGGCGGCCTACGCGTGCTCGGCACCAACTACGACGGCTCTAAGACGGGCGTCCAGATGGACCATCCAGCGCGCTGACCAACGATTTCTTCGTCAACCTGCTCGACATGGGCACCGAGTGGAAGGCCATCGAATCGGAGTAGCAGCAGTCTGAGCCCCGCGGTGTCCGAAGAGTTGGGACGCAGAATCTTCAGCATGAGGATCAAGCCAAACGGTGATCGATACACTGTACCCCAGCTTAACGACATCGTCGTCCAATAGTGTGGACTATACGCTTAGACCTGGACCACGATAAGGTGAAATGTACAACGAGCCCGACGGCTCTCAGACGAAGCACCAGACCCGAAAACCCCTCTTTCCTTTTGCACTGTTTAGATTCAAAACGGATACCAGGCAAGAATTGGTAACCACGACCACGGCCTTTCAGCCCCGAGTCGGGCCGGACTCTTTGAACAACTTTTCTCCTCTTGGTACGCCGGTCGAGCCGACCTCGACACTCCACCCCTAGGCCAAGGGATCTCGAGAAGACAGGAGCCTCTACTCCACTGCTTTGGCTGTTCCTGCCTGTGTCGCCGCCGCCCGTCTCAAAGACATCAAGGCGAAGTTGGATTTGGCCAAACAGAAGCACGAGCTCTGGTTCCGCATGAAGGAAAAGAGTCTACATGAGGTGGCGGCCATTCCTCGTCCGGTTGGACTGCCAACGTGGATCTATAGAGCACATCATCATGGAGGTCGAGGATGCAGGAAGGTCAGCAGAAACGGTCGGACCCCTATGCTCGTGGATGAACGAAGTCGAGGAGGGGGGAGAAGACGCGGTCGACAGAACCGCCCGCGAACCGCGTCCGAACGCATCCAAGGCTCAAGAGGCCCCCGCGAGCCCCGAGACAATACACACAACACGGCAACATCGAGTACACGATCATTCCCTCGGCTGCTGGGATCCTCGCCACTGCAGCCAGCGTCCCACTCCATGATGCATAACCGTTCCCACTGCTCAGCCCTGACCAGGTGCTCCCTCGCCCTATTCCCTCCTCTATGTTGACCCGCTGGGTCCGAAGACGATGCGGCTAGCACCGTCGGCGTGTATGTGCTGCCCGGCAGCATGTCCACCATCGTGCTTCCGTCGGTGATGCCGGTGCTGCTGGTGCTATCGGGGCTGGCGGCACTGGCGATGCTGGCGGCCCGCATCCTCGTTTGGTGTTTCGGGCTGCGGGTGGGCTTCCCTGGTTCGGCGGCCCGGTGGACCCCTCCGTCACTGCCGGAAGGTCGGTCATACTCCCGGTCACCCAGGCTGGGAAGCTGGTCTTTCGACAGGTACGGGTTGCGGACGACTTCTTTTTGGTGCTCGTCTTTTCCGTGGCCGCCGTCGCCCTTGCTGTATTTCGAGGCTTCCTGGACGTCTCCGGCCCTAACGTGCATCTGCTCCAGCCAAGGGACCGTCTTAGACATACAAGTAAGTGCTGCTGCGTTGGTTTATCCCAGGTAGGACGCCACTCTTGGTCCCCGGCTACTTCTTCCTCGGACTCCCCATTTACCCGTGCAAGTATCTTCGTCCGTAAGAGACCCGAATCGATGGCATCCATCTTGTCCCGTGCCCTGAACCAGCCGTCTTCGTTGCCGTTGTGGACTTTGAGAAACCGGAGGACTTGATGCGCGGCCCACGATGGGCTAGTCTGCATCTCAGCGAGGGCTCTACACCTACGAATGGCGATGTCGTCGGTTTTGGCGATGCCTTGTCTCGTCAGTATCTCCCAGTGAACAGCAGGCTTGGAGTGACATTCTCATTGATGCGTCCACGACGCGTTTCGGTTGTTGAATGATGCTCTGTGAGCCCTGGAAGCAGCAGCAGCAGCGACCCTCGGGTCGGCACCAGTACTGCCGGCTCCTCGACTGGCCGATGCCGCTGTGATCTTTGCGAGGTTGGTGATGTTATCCATGAAGCGCAAATGACTGGCGGGCGGAGATGATTAGCTGAAGTGGACGGTGTTAGTGGACGCACAGGCACGTTGAAGCTTGACGCCTTTTTATTGACCTTGCCCTCTCCAGACAACGCCTCGTTTGCTGAGCCCTTTTGGATTCTGCCAGTCGTGGAACTCATGTCCAAACAACTTGAAGGCTCCAATTAGCCGGCTGTCTCTCGTAATCGAAAGGAAGGTGTGTCGGTGGGCTGCGGCACTGGGATGGTGGTGCTTGGTGGAAGTCAAGAGGAAGACCACGGAAGACGAGGCGGCCGTTGCCAAGCTTATCTCCTGACAAGGCGGGCGATGGCTGAGAGCCGACAGCTGCAGACCCCTCAGTTGCCCAGCTCCTGCCCCAGCAAGCCATCCTTGTTGGGATCTCTGCGGAGAATCAATCGAGCCCGCCGACTGGCTCGCTTAACGAGCCAACCAGAGCTCGCCATTCGAGTCCTCCGAGTCCAGGCCTTCCTTCAGAGCTCGCTCCGAAGAGGCATCTTGGGCATGAACAACACCGGGAACTAGTCATACGAATAGAGACGTCTTTCGCCCACGCGCACGCTGTTTTCTGCGCCTGATCAATCACCACGGTCGCTAAAGAGAGAGCAGCACCCATCCCATTTCCCATCCGACCCAAGAGCCATGACGGCGTTTCCATGGATTGGACTTGTCTCCTGCCGACGCACCGCAATCCAGCGCCTCGTGGTCCCAGCACTGTTCGGCGCCCGGATCTGCAAATGCGAGCGGCAACATAATCACCAGAACCGTCTGGCTGACTAGACAGCCCAGAATGCAAAATAATGGGTAAGCAATGACGCCGCACGGCACAGCTACTCTTCCAGACACGCCCGTCACCGGCTTGCGCCCTCGCTTGCTCAAGCACGCATCGAAGACCTCCGTATTTCGCTTCAGTTCGTGCTGCACCGCGACACCGTCAGTTTCGGCCGTTGCTACTCGGTTAAGGGCGTCTTTAACATTGGATTGACACACCCGTCTTGTCATGACGGTATCAAGGACAGGCTCGACCACTTGCTAGAAGCTACGGTCCGACCCGAGTGGCGTAGTCGGAGAACCACCGTCTCTGTCACCTCAAAGCGGCACCTCGAACACACGCAATAAGTGTCCTCTCCCTTTCACTAAGCGTTCGTTCCATCGCCGTCTTGCCCTACGATGCCCCTGTGTCCACTGCTGTAATGGCCGAGACATGGTCGATGCCCTGTTATCATGTGTCATCTGGAGGCACTCGGGGCTTGGGCACTGTCGACGTTGCTCTTCTCCCGCGGCTCAGAGCCGAGAATCTTGATTTAATGAAGTATTCGGCAAGAAGCACTTTTCAATTGTCTCGTCTAAGGATACACATGTCCGCCCGACGACTGACCGCGCCTCTCTTCTTCTCAACCTCCGCATTCAACAGCCGTCCGACTATTTAGCGAACTTCGAAACTAGCCCGTCTAGGTTGAGAACCATGTTGCGTCGGCCATCGGCATTAGACAGGTCGAAGCATCTGGTAGACTGCACCGGAACGAACTTGTTGAAGCTGCTACCATTTGCCAAGTGCTCCTGAAGCTCCAGGAGATACTCGCGACCGATGTCGAACTTGATGAACCGGACGTAGTAGTGGGCTGCGGCAATGAAGACTATGCTGTGCAGGCGTTAGCAATGTCAGCCAACCATGGAAATTATTGACCAGAAGCAGGTCGTGTACGGAAGATTCAACTCACCTCGAATCGTAATTGGCAGCAGGGCCGTCGGTGAAACGTTGCGAGGCCGTTCCCAGCGCCCCGGCAAGCATTTGGGCGAAATGCTCATCCCCGACGGAGTGACGGCCGTCCCCTGCATTGAGGAAAGCCCTCTTCGCCTCTAGAATGACCACACGTGGTGCTCCAGTGCCGCTCGGATCGAGCGCTCTGCCCTCCTCTCTCAGGACGATACCGCCATCGTCTATGGCTTTGAAGGCGGGGACCGTCGACAGAGTCACTTGGCGCTCGACTCGATCGGCATCGACCTCGAGAAAGCGACGAGCTGTTGGGAGATGCCGTTGTTGGAGTAGATGCAGGACATGCTTGATGAAGGCGTTGATGAAGTCGACGGTGAGGTTCTCGCTGACCTTCCGGTCCTGGGAGGTCTGATACTCGGAGCCTTGGGATCCTGTGGGCGAAAGCGAGGAAGCGTCTCTGTGCGGGCTCGACGAGTCGATTGCTCGGGCGGAGTTGACAAAGTCAGGCGGTGTTGCAGTGACACCGACGCTTCGCCTGGGGTTCTTTCTGGGAGTGACCCGCCGTGGAGCCTTGCCACCCTTGGCTGGCGAGCCAAACTGCAGGTTCGAGGAGGCTTCGGCACTGCATAGACGACCGAGAGCAGCAAGGACGCCGCCAAGTGGCTCTCCGTAACAAACACCGAGCTTGAGCGCAGAGGTGGACGATAAGGTCGCATTTTTGAAAGGTTCTCCGTTGAGAGACTCCCCAAAGATGAAGCGTTGTATTTCAGGGATCTTCATCGCATCTTGGCTTGCTGAAAGACCTGGTAGAAGTGACGAGTCGTCATTCTTGACGTACACATGGAATGCGGAGAGGTGCTGGCGGCCCCAGCGGCTGGCGGCCTCTCCGCTCTGAAGTACAGAGCGGAGGTTGCTAGGATCGGCTGTTTGGATCTTCTTGGCGTTGGCGGCGCTGGTCACCGTATCAAAGTAAGTTGAAGCCATTTTCAAGGGTAAGGAGCTGTTCCATGCTCAAGCGCAATCCAGGCCGTTGCGACCAACGAAAATAAGGCAGTTGCAAGACGACACAGCGGGTAAAAAGAGAGACGCTGGAAAAGTCAGTCTTTTTTCTTCTTCTTTTTTTTCCTGCTTCCAGGCTGTTCATCAAGGGCATGGCAAGTATCTTGAACCAGCCAGTGCCCGCGGGTTTGGGATGGATGTTTCTGTTTCGGGCAGGTACCATGGTGAAGATTGTCTGTGCCCCTTTGAGATGGGAATTCAAGACAGTTTGTCCAGCTTGGAGAGAAAAGAAAAACAGCTGTTTGGCCTGAGATGTTGCACACGAAGCAGTCAGCTTAGCAAAGTTCTTGTGTTTTTCAACCTTTGTCACCAGGCCCTTGTGTGTTGTCTCCCCAGAGATGCAGAGAAGATGGGAGTGGAAGGTGCTTGCTTGACGGAGTGATAACTGGGAACCGATAAGCAATGAGGTAAGACCTGGCAAACCTCAAGTACCTACATCAGGTACGTACCTTACCTGCCAGCAGGTATGTACCTACCCACCTGGGACTCCCAACACCCAACCAAAACAAAGTAATTCACCTCACATAAAATCCACTCATACAACTACAACGCGTGAAATCCATCGGCAATCGTCAATCAAACACTAATGGAAATCCGCCACGATGGGCACACTTGATGCAAGCACCAATCTCCCCACTGCCCGAACCTTACGGTCAATCCGCAACATACTGCGAGACCACAACAGAGAGCGCCTGGTCGTGAAGCCTGCAGAATGGACTGGCCGACACCTGACCCTCCTCCAATGCACCTTCATTCCCCATTCCTTGTCTCTGCCAAGCCCACCACTCTCGCCATCATGCGTCCTTGACAACATCAGCCAGCATACTGGGTGCTCAGGGGACACGCAAAACACCGAATGCAACAAAGATCTGGACTTGGCCTGGGATGTTGCGCGGGCCAGCCAACCGCTTTTTCGGACTCTTGCCCTGGATCAATTATTGCAACAAGGCCCGATGCCTCTGGTCAAGATTGCGTATGTCACCACTGTTTCTTGTTTTTCTGTCCCAGACCCTAAACTGACTACCAGTAGATGCCTCGTCAACCTTCGTTTCGCCGACGTGGTAACCCGTCTCCCATGCAGCCTTCTGGCCGCCCCATCGCTCGGTCAGGCGCTCTCACAGCTGCCTCCTCGCTCATTTGTTGCTTGCCTTGACCAGCGAGACATTGCCCAAAAGCGCACAAAGCATTTTCTGGACGCTGCTCTTGCAGGCCAGCGCTCAAACCCAGCTGTCTCTCGAATTCACAGCATCAGGTTGAGGCGTGCCACGCCGCCTGATCCCTTCCAGGACCCCTACATTGCGGCGCTGCTCATTGCTGTTGCCCAGAAGCAAGAGAGATGGTTCCGCTCCTGTTATCCGGATATCACGACCCAGGACAGCCAGTGTTTTACGGTTTGCTCCTCCTCTCTCTAGTACCCAAGTCATTACTGACGCGATGTCTTGTTGTCAAGGTCCACGTTCTCCTCACCCACTGCCACGATCCAGCATCGCTCTACGTCTACTCCGCCCACGTGCCCTATAGCCTTCTCCAGATGTTGGCTTACCCGGGAATGATGCCTAAACAACACCCGCAATTTGACATTCTCGTCAAACGCATCGTGAGCGAGCCCTTGGCGACTTTCCACTCTCGCATCATGGAAGTCGTGCTGCCCCGGAGGAAGAAGCGCCCGCACGACAATTCTAAATGAAAGGGCTAGCGGACTGACGGTTTACCTGCTGTGTTTTGATGGTTGAGGGCCCAAAGGAGAGGCGAAGTCCCTACTTTTGAGCTATGATGTTTTACTGGCGCATACGGCGGGCGGTTACACTGTCTAGGCGTTCTTTTTGTACGGGATACCCTGAAAATGATGAATATTTGCCGGCAACAAGTGACCCGTCTCCTGGTGCCCCTAGTTAATTGGCCATTGCCCAAAGAGCGGTATCAGCTGGTGCCAACGGAAGCTTCAATGAAGCATATGTGCACATCAGGTTTCCCGGGGGCCAGAAGAGCCTTGGAGATGATGGTGGCTTGGTACGGGCTGCTGGAGAGAAATGAATATCAGCAAAACAGGTTTATGAACAGTTCCCGACAAAGAGTGGACGCCACGGCGCGGGCCATCCAGGGGGCCATGATGACGGAAACAGCATGCGACCCAAGACGAGAGACTCTCGACGCCAATGTTGGCGCAGCGAATCTGCAAACTCCAAGATCGAAAGAGGTGGCGCCGTCCGAGTCGGACTAGCTTCGGAGTCAAGGACTTCGTGGGGCGCCTCAGTGTTTCCAGAGCGGAAGCAAAGAAAAACGGTCCTCCGGCCCCTCTGGCATGTCTGGAAGTCATACCGGTGTTCCGAGGGCTTGGTGCCTCGGGCTTCTGCGGCCCCATCCCATCCGTCAAAAATGACTACATCCCAATATGCCACCTGCATGCCCGTCGAGTTCGCAGTGACGGAAACCAGAGTTCGGATGGCCTTCTCAACCATGGTCGTGACAGACGACATTTGTACTTTGGAAGCTCAAAGAGGCCCCGCTTGAGTCTCCACGCATCGACGTGGAGGCGGTTCGGCCCGTCCCAGGACAATATCTTAGGTACCTTACCAAGGGTCTGGATGTGGGAACAACACTGTGAATGGCTGAGGTGGTCAGGGAAGGCCTGCGGCCCCACAGCCGCGGCAGGCCGTCGATAAGGCCGATAAGCGAGGGTCATCTGGGCCATCGCCGCCACGGCCTTTGGCCTTCCAACCTTCCCTCCTTCAAATATCTGTCCTGGTGACCGTCCAAAAACAAGAAGCATGGAAGTCTTCCATCGAACAGCTGGGTGGCTCCCGATTCAAAATCGAAAGTTCTCGGTGAGATTTTCTTGTATGGGTACTGATCCCCAACTCGCCCCTCTGCTTCACGACAGCAACGAATTGCCAGCACTGCTCTGCATCGGAGCAACCTGTCGTGCTGGTTTGGACGTGGTTTCCCAACTTGTTCGTGCTCTAACTGAGCTGAGGCTGCCCCAGGCCACACTTCAGGAAGCAAGGACATGATGAGTCCTTGCGAGGCCTCGCCAGGATCATGACAACATGGCATTTACGGTGCTCGGTCCTCGGACTAGGGCATGATGAAATCGGCGGGAGGTGCTGGTGGGCTGTTGGTACGCGCCTGCGAAGGGGAGCTGAGGCCATGCGGACTTGTTCGTGGGCGGACGAAGACCCGTCCGTCGAAGGAGCTCAATTTCAGGTAACTCCCTCAGCTTCCTCAGTGGCCCATTCACATCGACTTACCTACTTAACAACCTCGAATAGGACATCTTCAGCTCACCCTCAGCTATCAATCCAGCTCGGAGCCTCATGTACAGCCCAATGTGGATTTTTCAAAGAGATCGAGCTACCCCAATCACTTCTCGTACTTCCTCGCTCCAACAACTTGGCACTTCTCCAATGTTGCCCACATCAAGACCGAAATGCCCGCCATCCCCGACGTATGGGTGCACCTTCCCGACAGCTTCGACATGGAAATTAGCTTGCAGATGCGGGTGGCGATGCCATTCGCGCGCTGGACCAGCCAACATCGATGGGAACGTGCTTCTGTAGGTGCTCCTGCCAGGACAAGTACGGCGCCAACAACGAGCAGCGTGTGCTCAGCAGTCCGGTAGCCGACTTCGAGCTGCAATCAAGCTAGATTGCATCGTTCTACCCAGGTGTTGGCTTCACCAATTCTCCACGTGGTCCCCTCTGTCTTCCAGGCGGACGCCGCTTCTTGTCCCGTCTTCCAAGCATCCAGGGTCTTCAGGTCGCGTTAGGCTGCGTATACTAACTGGAGCCGCGCAGATAGTTACGAGCCCGAACCCGAACCCGAAAATGAAGACGAAGACGAGGGAAGCCGAAGTCCTTCATAGCACACGAACCGCAGCCGACCACTCCAGCCTCTTCCTCTTCGACACACAGCCCAGCACCGCCGAGAGGAGAGGTCATGAAGGAATCTGGCTGCCTTTGTCGAGGCCGGCACCTCTTTTCATGTTTCGATGGACCGGGACGGACTTGAGGGTTGGATAGCAGATTGTCTGCCCAGCTGAAGGACGGGGCAAAGTGAGGTGGGCATCCGAAGAAACTGGATGAGCGGAGCTAGAAGAACGAGACTGAATCTTTGAAAAGGGAGGATCTCAACCCAAAACAGTCCTTGTATGCGTGACGAAGTCGTGATATCTACCAGTGGCCAGGATAGACGGACAAGAGATCGCCCGACCAGTGGTTCTGCTCCTCCAGGCCGACCGTTCCAATTGGAGGTGTTGCTGATTTGCTTCAGCTTCACTATGAGCAACGAGACTCAAAGATCTGGGACGCCTACACTGCATTCGGAACTGCCGAACACTGCTTGCAATCGCAGGCCCGTTCGGGGGTAAGGAGGCTGCCAGCAGGGGTCATATGACCTGCTGGTTGCCTCTGCCTCTGCATTTTATCTCCGGGTCGCCTAACCTTACCCGACCTGACTTACATTCACCGGTACCTTAGGTACCTTGCAAAGTCCTTTAATGCACCCGCTCTGACTACCTACAGCAACAACAAGAACCCCTCATGTAGTCTCTTTAATCTCTCTCTTTGACATCGCTGGCTGGTTCAAGCACCCTTTGTGCTTTCACTTCCTTTGCCCTACTCCGAGCTCGGCACGTCCAGGCCCCCTTCGCTCGACCATGCGGCGAGGGAAGCAGCTAGCTTTCTCCGCCGTCTTTCAGACTCTTCATCGTGCAGCATCCAGCTCTTCGGTACTCTCTCCATCTTCCTAATGCCTCCTACGCCCCCCTCATCTCGTCCGTAACCTTCAATCTTGCCATCTGATGAACCATCAGGCTGCTGCCATACGCATTTTCGCCATGGTTTCAGCCAGCCCACAGGTAAGTCAGGTCCGCTCTGCTTGCCAGTCGCGCTTCTACCAAGAGCCATAGCTGACTCGCAAACAGAACCATCAAGCACCTCGTCCCCGAGACAGACCCAATCCGAAAATCGTCGCACACGACCATCCCGCCTCCCCTCTCAACTCCTCAAGGCATCGCGTCCTTCCGGACCGACCTCGAGCGATGCTTGCGAAGTCTGCCACCGTACTGGTCCGAACACCGGCCTGCCGAAAATACATGGATGCCATCATGGCCGCTTCCAAGTTCTTCCACGAAACTGCGCTATTCATAGCATGATGGCCGTACGCTATTTGTTGGTCTCTTCTTCGTGGCTTGGGTCAGGGTGGAGGCTGTGGCACACTCGTGATGGCGCAGTGGTACGACCTGCTCTTATCGGCTCCGGCTGTTGGCCTTCATGCGTCTCGGGCCCTCCGCACTTCGTCCATCTTGTCTCGTCCGGTAGTCGAGGCCGGGGGTTTGCAAGGGCCCAGAAGGGGCGGACCTCCCCAGTGTGAAAGGAGAACATCGGCATGTGATCTTCCGCGGCAGTCTTTCTGCCGGGCTTGGCCTGGGAGGTATCGAGGGATTACCATGCCATTAGATGAGGAAGGAACAGTTCAACGGGTGGAAAGGGGTGCCTCGAACACAAGGTTCTGCGAACCGCGATTCTGATCGTGCACCCGTTCGGGTCTTGTCCTTCGCAGCGCTGTCGAATCGATCCGCCGACGACACCGGGTCCGGGATAAAACACGTGGTTCTTCTGGTCACCCGCCTTTCGTCCAGCCCGCCAAGACCGCCATCTCGAGTCCTTCCAAGCTAGAGAACGAGATCATCATCATGGAGGTGCTGGCCCAGGCAGACTCGGTGCACGGTTTGCCGGATGACTCTATGCCGGATACCTCAATAGGTCAGATGACCTTACGAAATAATGACGCACGTCCGGCTATCTGGGAGAAAGTTCTTTGAAGCGAGTCAACCCTTGTCCGGCCGTGCTGTTTCCAATTCTTCTTGTCTTCCTTCTCCTGCATTTGAACGGCACCTATTTTGAACTCGGCATCCCCAGCCCCCGACCACGATACCACGAACACCACCGCATACTTATCGACCAGCATGTCGTCTGCCAAATTTCCTCGCTTCCTCGCTCATTTCGCGGGATGCGCTGTACTGCCGAGGATGACGACAAGCACACGCGAAGATGAAGGCCGCCGTCGCGCGCCGCGCAAGGGTTCCCCAGTCCCATCCGTAACCGTCGGAGCTGCTGCCCGGACACGCCCTTCAGTTAGGTCTGGCTTCCCATGTTTCCTCATCCACGGTCCCGCCAAAATGTTGCTTGGTCCAGATATTGAATTGGGTGCAGAAATACCTCAACCCTGGTCGGCTCGGCGACGACCGACCTCGCCCGTCCTCTCCTCCCGAAGGCGACGCACCTTCGTCGTCGCCATCTTCGGTTCACTGCTCTTACTTCGGCAACTTCATGCCTTTAATATCACCGCCTTTAACTCTTTCAGCTTAGGCCGAGTCATACCATACCGTCCCTCCATCGCCGCACAACGCCGTTGACGGACTTTGGCCGTCGTCTCAATGTACTCTGCGGAATCGCGGTACAGGGTCGCGCGCTGGTGGTCGGCGTGGTCCAGGTTCTTTGTGACGAATGCCTCGCTCCTCTCCACCAGACCGAGAACTCTGCATCCCGCGATGCGTGTCTGCCCAGTTGTTTGAGCCGGCTCAGGAATCCCTTCAGCATTTGCCTCCTCCGCACCGTCTGTCCCACTGCCATTTCCGCAAGTGGTTGCACAGATACTCGGCCTCGTTCTGGGGTCTCTGCTACGTCTGCATGGCCACCTTAATCGCGTTGGCGTCCGTGAGGTACTGATCTGGCCTTTCTACCACAAATCATGCATGATGGAGATCTTGACACGTCCCATCCCAGGTTCTGGCCGTGGAGTTCTTGATGATCTCCGCCTACTTGCACATCTGCATCACGATGCCCGAAACGGACACGCTTTCCCTCGACTCCAGTCTAGCACTGTTGTCGCCTCGAGCTTCACCTCATGTGCCGCCTTTGGCAACCTCGTGGCTGCTGCCACTCGACCCCATGCCATCCGAGGCATCACGTACGACAGAACAGGCAGCAGAGCAATACCACCGGAGATCGCCCACCAAGTACCGAGTGGGGAACTCTTTGATGCGCCCGCGCTGGCCATTTGTCGTACAAGCGTCTCTGGGCTTGCGGTGCAGTGTCCATTGACAGCTGGCTCGATCTGTGTGAGAGCCTCAGATGCAGCCGGCGCCGATTGGGGTCCTAGGCTTCCACCAGGTGCGGTATAGTACCTGTTAACTAGTAGGTGCTCGCATGAAAGCTTCCAATGGTGTAGCGCGCAGTGCGACTGACCGAAATGATGCATACCAGTACAACGGCCGGGGAATCTCAGCTTATCTCGGACCTCGAAGCTACTCGGCGACCTCCGCTACAGGTCGTGATAGTGAATAAAGACGAGCCCCGTTTTTGTTGGGAACACTGGGAGCCTGTCTAAGATTGAGAGTGTTCGCCGAGAGAGTGCGCACGCGTCTGATCTCTCCCACCGACGTGTGTCATGGTCGTGAGGGTGATGTTTGATATCGCAAAGAGCCCATGGAATTTGGTTCCCATGACTGAGTAATGTGACACCTCGTAAGAGACCGCGCAAGATACCAGAAGGTCGAGCACACTCTTCACCAGCGCTTCTGCCAGGGCCTCGACTCGGCCGGCCGCCCGCTCGGCCTCCCGAAGCAGTGTCCGGCATGCGACGCGCCCGTTGGCCAGTCAGATGACCATTCATGTCGCTGTCGTACGCGGCGTCTAGAGTGCAACCGTGGTCCCTTGGTAAGTCTTCGTTCTGACAATGTGTACCGTGAGCTACCCGGGTATTGTTCTTATACTGACCTCGACGTAGACCACGGTCTTCCCCGTCGCCGCCGCCGCGTCCGTCCCGGCCGGAACGAGCTCTCACTTATTTATCTGTCTTCGGTATCGTCGTCGACCGGCCGTATGCTCACCGCCGAGCAGTGAAAGAATCTCGCCTCCGCGTGCGACTTGGCCGGCTCTGTACTTGATCGTCGACAAGACGCAGACGGCTATTTACTGCGGCATGCCCTTTGCGCACTACCTGCCTGAGTACCGCAACGTCCCCCGTCGTCCATCCTGTTTGGTAAGGGCCTTAAGATAGCTGGTCTGGTGGTATACGGAGACGACGTCACCGTGTCGCGACTGGGATATACCGACACCTCTCTACGGGAACTGCTCGAGGCCATCATGAACCACCATTTCGCCCAGCCGTTTGACTTGCCCGACCTGCTGTAGACGCAGGCTGTTGTGCGGCTGGCGCGGAAGGACACCTAATTTCGGCGGGGCGTCATTATTGGCGACGACTTGCGCCGCATCCTTCCCTACTGGAATCCCCCTTTTGGATGCGGTGGGATTCTTTTCCGGGGGAATGACTATGGCCTATGGAACCGCCATCACGGGGGCGAGCGCCTGCCTAATAATCCGCTGGCTTCCCTTTCTAGACTCCGGCACGGAGGACTACGAGGCCTTGTGGTTGATGCCTGGCCCGGGCTTGCAGCCGCTGCGGGACGAACTGAAGGAGATTTTCGACGACTTTTCGTACTGCGTAGCGTGCGATGGCAACTGCAGAAGTGACACCAAATGCTGCGAAACATACACTGGAGCCATCTCTTGGGCGTCTGCATGGAGGGCGATGTTGGAAAGGTGGCTCAGCTGGAGGCCGGAGACTGTCTGATGCGTCCCTAGTAAGCTTGGGCGTGTCGAGGGCGGCTGAGGAGGGCCAACACCAAGTCTAAGATCACACGTAAATCCGTTGGCTGAAACAGCTGCGAGAGGCAGACCTGACGAACGTGTCAATACATATAAGTGAAACATTTGGAGGATGGTCCGTCCCGACGCCCAGGGCACACTTCTGCTGCGCATTGCAGACCTTAGCGACGCACAAAAGAAACTTGTTGACCAGGCTTAACATCGCCAGAACCATCGCTCGAAGCCCACATGCCTCAAAGCTACCAGCCCGAACCCTTCATCCAACCACGCAGTGCCAGAAGGAGTGAGGGGGGCCGCCGGTGCTGACCTTTTCGAGTTGTCTCTCCCGCGAGAGTGAGAGACCGATAACGAGCAAAGTTTACCTAATCTTTTCGATTCTCCCAACCACCCATTTCGCCAGGACTTAGAGGAGGCCAGCTGCCGCACGACTTTCGACGTGATTTTGGCAACAACAGTCAAGACGCTGTATTCCAAGATTTTGGGCGGCTGGAGCCGGAGGTTTCTCTGCGCCACTCCGATCAATTCCCGTCCCGACCGACACCGCCCAGACCACGTCGAGGGGTTTCCGAGAGAAGCCCTCAACGACTCTGTTCTTCATTTTGAGATTTCCTTTAATGCCGTGGTTTATATTACTTCTGAAGTACCCAGCTCTCTTGTCGCGGTCAAAATCGCAACGAATGCCAGTCCACCACAACTCCAGAACACGACCGTCTCAGCAGCGGCCACGTATAATTGACAGCAGCGTACGATATACTGAAAGAGAAAGTCCTACCCTCCGACTTCATCTTGCCAGCTCATCAGGAACATAACATCAAGAAGCCGTCCGGGGATCTAGAGGCAGAAGCTCGAACATGCACCAAAAGAGTACGGCTCGTCAAATCCTTGGGGGACGCAAAACGGCGTTCTCTGGAATACCGGGGATCCAGGTTGGGATCCGAGGAAGAGAATTCCACGGCCGTGGCGCTGGTCCCCTTGCTCGAGTAGCAAGAGGGATGGTTCGGTCGCAGCCAGAAACATTTGGCGAAAACGAAAGCAGACGCGACGATATGCCAATCTCGGCCCAACGCAGGGAATCGATGAGCATTGAAAGTGGCGTTATACAAGGAGTAGCAAGAGGTCCTGGTAGTGGCAGTGAGAGCCGTCAGCCAGGTTCACGCAGCATTTGGGGTCAGCTTGGAAGGGCCGGATTCTGCACGGACAAGATCAATCATCATGGACACAGACCCAATGTATGTATGAAGAATGTTCCGAAGATGCAGGCATCTCTGATGCCGATGCCAGTCTGTGTCGTTGCCATGTTTATGACTTAAAGGGTCTTTTCTGCCGCTGCCGGAGGGCACGCGGGCAAGAGACGTCGTGCTCGCTTCTGAAGATTTTAGTGAGGCTCCCATGGAACAGACTGATACTTGTTTGCTGCTTCACTGTGTTCATTACCACAGTGCCGGCGATTGCGACTTGGCCGCTGCGACAAGAAACCAAGCGAGAAGAAAGATGCCGACCTTTGTTACTTTTCGTGAGCCCCATCGCCTTTCCGGAGAGGCCGGTTCGGGCCGGCCCCGGCAAGGCGGCACTGAACCCTCGACACCTGCACCCCAGCCGGCATCTCCAAGGTAGTTTGAGGACCTCTCCGCCGGAATTAATATGCTTGCCGTCAGACCCACGCGATGCCGACGTAAGCTGCACGATGAGTCCTTGCCCCATCTGGTCTTTCGACATTAGTCCGACGATGTTTCTCCGTGGTGTGGGTTCCGTAGATACGGCTAATGCAGCACGGTATTCGCGGGCACTCAGGGCAGCATTTCAAGACGTCAAGGGATGGAGGGCCATGGCTTCCTATCGACAATGCTGCGAAATCACTGAATTTCTGACTGAACCCCTCAACATTGAACGTTGCGCGGTTGAGCTGGGTGAGTCTTCTGGCAAGGGGCCCGGAACGTCTTCAAACGTTGAAACGATCTTCTAGTTCTCGGTCTTCAACGTTGATAATTAGATTGGCAAGACTAGCACGCAATGGGGTGAGCAGCTTGTGTCAAAATGATAACGCCACCATCCGTCTTGTCATTCTGCATGATGCTCTGCTTGTATATTAGCCTCCTCCCCCTGCCAATTCTTACAGCTTGTCCTAGATAAGTTTTCTATCTGATGACGTGGGTGCGCCAAGTTGGCGAGGCATCAAAAAGGTCCAGCACGTCAAACCAGGAATCAATGAGAAGCACCCACTGATCAACTTTATGTTCAGGGGATTGATGACCTTCAGACTATGTTTGATTGGGTGGGCAAGGCTCTCATCCCCAGTTTTGCACCTTGTTGCAAGTCTCGTGAAATCTTATCTCACGGCCTTTGCCACATGGAGCCGTATACATGTCTACAGACTAAGGGTCTGGATGAGTGACCGAGGCCAGGCTCTCGAAGAGGTCGGTCATGAGCTCAGAAACGCCAGTGCTGGAAGAGGTCCCCGCCTCTCACTACAACAGCCAACCATGCCGCCAACGACCTCTCCGACGCGGCTCTGGGAGGGCCGGTTGCCCTCAAGGATGGCTTCTTCATTGACGGCTACGGCCGCACGCTCTCGCTGCACGGTCTCAACATTTCTGGGGCCAGCAATTTGGTGCGTATCTTGGACAAATTCTGCTGGGTGCTAAGCTTGTGCCGGGAACCACTCTTCCGCCTGAGCAAGGTTGCCAGGGCCTTCGATGACTTCCTTGAAGCTAGGAGCTGATTGCGACTTGCCGCTAGCCCGGCATACGTTTTTCTGAATTTGAGGGGCTGCTGTCGACGGCTTCGTTGACGGGGTCCTGGTTGGAGGTACTTTGATGGGTCGTGCGAGTGAAGCCAAGTTGTTCGATGTGTTTGATAGTCGGGAAGCCACGATTGGAGCTGCTGTCTTGCAATATTTCTGTCACGCGGCTATTGTACGAGTGGCATTCGGGTGTGAAAAAATGGCTTGATTCCTGTAAGAGTGTTGCCCGGCGAAGGTCCCTTAAGAAGACGGTCGCCGGAGCGAAGTCGGACCGAAAAGTGGTCCGTGCCTGGTCACGTGCGCGCAGCTGGCTCCCAGATGGTTGAAGCCATCGCGACAATTTCGTTGCTGCTCGACTGAACCTTCGCTGTCGCTTCGAGCTTTTGGGATCACGGGTGGGTGTGTCTTCGTCCGTGAGGAAGTCCTTGGCAGATTGGGACACATATCCTGTATTTCCGTTGCGCGAAGTGCGCTCGTCAAGGGTTTTCCCACCGTGTTGATTGGCCTGGCTGTCCTCGTTTGTTGTCGGAGCCTGTCGTTGAAGATTCTTCTCTTCCTGTTGACAGCGCAGATCTCTGGCACACACAACATCATTTGGGACCCAGCCTTCTTTGCGGATAACGCGTGCCATAGTAGAATTGCTTGACTTTCTTTTGGATTGAACCTGGCTGCCAGGGCTATATGCCAGGCCGTGGTACCAGCCTCTCTTCACAAGCCACAGGAGGCTGCTCCGGGGAGACTTGCCGGAAATTTTGACGAGTGCCTGGATAGTAGGTGGCGGGTGCGCAACGATGTCGGCTCGAGAGTGGGTGCCGTGGTGACGCTGAACTTGTTGAAATGATTCAGTCGCGAGGTCCACGAGCAGCGCATGAACTTACCCAAAGTTTGGGGCTCTGTCGTGTCCAACTCGGCTTGGGCAGTTGTTGACGGTCTTTTTGGTGGATGGCCTCGGCGATGGACGGGAAAGAAAGAATTGATGCGTGTGGGCAGCAGCTGTCTGAGACTGCAGGTGCATCTGCACTGCACCTTCCCCACACCTTAACTTTCCATATTCCATGGAACCTGCCTTAGCTTGGAAGGTTCCCTGCATGTACCTCCACTTTGGTCCAGACCTTAACCTCGATCAGGACCTTCCTTAGTCATCAGCAACAACGTCTATTGCTGCTGACCCGACTTTGGCCGCGAATCTTTCCACTCGTCCGCCCACGGTGGTCACAACTGCCGACCTCCTGTCATGGCCGGTGCCCAGGCTGCCGCTGTCACCACTCCGAGCCCTCTCGACAGACTGGGAGGGGGCCTCGACAGGGCAGACACCACCCACGTCGGCCGCGGCGGTCGTGCAGCAAATTCACGCGCATTCTACAGTTACTTAAATGCATGCTACAATTCTGGTCCTCTGCGTTGCTTCCACTGCCCATTTCCGTCCTGACCGTTGGAACTTGCTCGCTCTTTCTACCATCATGAGGCTCGGGCATCGGAAACTGCAAGGCCATGATTACTGCCGCCAGCAGAAAACAGCAAACTAATAGCGCTTTCCGTACCTTACTTTGGTCAGTCTGGCAGCATTCAGAACGTAGCCAGTGATGTTGTCGATACGCCTAGCCCGCTCTCCCATTACATCGTGGCCGTGTTGTTCTCTTTGCTGTTTCTCCAGGGAGACGATGATGTCGACTTTGGAATTAGCTGCGCCGAGACATTGGATGGTATCCAGAGCGTCGCAGTGGCTGGGAAAGTTTCTGGTGCCGAACACAACGCAGAAGACGCGGGGGTCAGACTTGGTGCGAAGCTGCTTGAGCTGGCGATGGAGGCAAGGAGAGGATGTCGGGGCAGCATCGTTACAGTTGTCCTCGGCGACACGTCAGTACGATCAGCGCGGCGCCTCAAGAAGCATCGCGAGGAAAAGGCGTCCACTTCAGATGCAGAGTGATGGGATGAAAATAAGATGCCGAGTCTAAAAGACCAAGTCAGCAGGCACTATGGCCAAACACGTCATCGGGGCGAGGGGGAGAAAGAACCAGGCCCGGTGGGGGGCAAGATGAACCACTTTGGGCAGGTGGGCGGCTCTGCCGGGCACCTGCCCCCACCGAAACAGGAGATAAGGTACCTAGGTACCTGGGGCTGTTTTCCCGTTCTTTCCTCCTCAGACATCCATGGATAAGGTACCTAAGGTACCCGAGTAAGGTACCTCGGGTACCTTACCTTCATTCAGCAATGCCTAATTACAGGTAGGCACTTCGGTACCTAGGTGCTTGGTGCCCCGCCGAGCCTTCTCCCGCGGCCTCTGCGTTTTCCACGTTCAACAGGCCTGCCAACCTCCAAATCCAGCATCACGTCGGCGTCGGACTATCGAATCGGCTGCCGCTCTGTCCACTTCGAAAGGCAATGCGCACTTTGCTGCATCCAATTTCGGCGAGTCCTTGAAATCCAACCGCCATCGATGGTCCGTCTCCCCCAAATTTGATGACGGCCACGCTCTAATCCCTCCAGGTTTGCAAGTCAAGAGCTCCAGTCGGCAACGCTAATGATGCAGTGGCCCAGCAGAACCTTGACTCTCACGTCTCTTCGAAAAGTAGTGATATGATCAGCTCGCGGACCACGAAAAGAAGCATGCCACCGAATTGGACATGGGCCTTCCCGGACCCTGCGACAGTCACATCGCCCAAGCAGCCGTGAAGGGAGGTACGCGTATTGGGAGACACCTATCGTGGTGAGGGCTGAGAAGAAACGCAAGGGCGGTGACATCTTGACTCTCGCATAGTTGTTGTGCTCCCGGGAGACTCGGCAGGCTGTGCGGGATTTCAAGATCTTATGGGGCTCCATGGTGCCGGGCGAGCCGTAGAGGAACTTCGTCGTCGTGCATGTAAGTATTGCTGTGTGTTCATCCCGGCAAGTGAGAGTGTAGCTGACGGGGACTCTACCAGCAGCCAAACAGCTAGGATTGCGGACTACTCGTGATTCGGCAGGCCGACATGCTGACGGCGACACTGACGCCTGGTTTACTGGCCCCTCCAAGCGAAGAACACGCCCTTCGGGCCCATCATCGAGACCTTTTCCGACTTGGAAACCCATTCTAGGCCCTCACTTGCGTCATGCGTAATGCGGGACTTAGCCACTTCACGGCGACATCTGCCCGACAAGTCACAGACCTGAGATCACCGGGGCACGGGGTATGAAGTTGTCGTAGCATCAAAAAAAGAAAAAGAAAAAAAGAACCACTGGAGACTCATGTGGTCTGTCCGGCAGACAGTGCAACAGAACCAATGAGCATGCCTTGAGCTTGTCGAGAAGTTATGTCTGGCAATCCTCGAAGGTCTCGAGTACAACAGCCGAGAACTCTGCAGATGGACTGCGCCCTTCTGATCCACTCTCGGGCTTCCCAGGCCCGACGATGATGCCGGGGCGATGTTGACGGTAGTTATTACTAAAGGCACCGAGGACCTCAGCTAGGCTGATTGATTCCAGAGGAGTTTGCATGGTGCGTACTATGGGTGTTGGAGAGAAGTTGAACTTTGGAAGAATTTGGGCGGCCTTCACGGCAAGGGGAAACCCCCACTGATAAAAGCCTCCGGCAAGATGCAGCGTAACGGGGAAAGGTCAATACAACGCCAATTTTTGTACTCATGTTTTCGAAGTTTGCGTCAGGTTCAACCAGGTGGCTGTTCGCCGCCCGAAAAAGTGCCGACTTGGACCGGTGGGTGGTGGAGAGATGGCCACAGTGCCGGTTCGGTGGCGGTTGAGGTCAGGTAAGATCAAGATGATTCGATTCTTGTCTGTCTTCAGGAAGCACAGTGGGCCGCGTCTGCTGCGGCGAGGTCGCTTCAGCTGCAATTAATGCACTTGATTCATGCGGGTGACTTACTACCACGGGTGCTGGGTCACAAAAGCTGAGCTCTGAATAATCGCAAATACTGATGCAGGACCAAATAGGGCGAGGACCCGGGGGTGCACCCCGGCACGGAGAACACAAGGATGACGAAGGCTGACACTGGCATGGATGATTACAAATAGCTCCGGGATGTGGACGTGGTGACACCTTGCTCTTCTCCTTCATGTTCTATTTCCTCGTCTGCCTTTGCACAAAACTAGTTCAACACCTCAGCTGGACTCAGTCTAATATAATCTCGGCATGGGAATTTATTCAGCTGCGCGGACAACGACCACGGCGTTAAGACTTACTCCTTCAACGTGACGTCGCTTCTTCTCCTCTATCCGGCCATCCCGATTGTCCCATTGAGCTCTCATGCCGCCAGGTGGCGTCAGATCCGACGACTCGGCCTTCTCTTTCCGCCGCTGTAAGCCTGTGATCTGCTCGGGGCGGGATCTTCTTCCCTGCGAGCAGGCAGACGGGTCTCACTTTGGGTGGGCGAGAGGCACAGAGGGGTGTGTCAAAGAAGTACTTCGCACCTCACGGGCTGAAAAGGGATCGTGTGGAAGGGCGCATAACAAGTGGGTATGGCTGATGCGGCATGGGCGCGGAGGCAAGATCGTCAAGCACCGGGTTCGCGTGATTCACAGGGTTGAGAGACGATGATGATGCAGAATAAGTTGGCATGCTCCCGCGAGTGTGCATGGACATGCAACGCGAGTTTTGGTCTCTGGGCTGAAGACATCCCCGTCTGGTTGTTCGGCCTTGACCCCGACCTGCGCTGCGGCGTTCAGCCCGCGTCGCCACGCATCCGCAGATTCTTCCTTGAACAACCATCTCGCCCGGCTCGTCGCTGCTCACATCTCGACGGGACATGACACGAAAGGCTTCAAGATGGCAAACAGGTTCACTGGAGCGTATATCCTTGTCAGCCGCCCGGAGCGCGTAAGCGATCCACTACCGGAGTCCAGTCCGTTGCATCGGCGGCTTCTCCACTAAAACACGGAAGCTTTTCGGCGAGGACGAAAGTGGGATCATCCCTGCTGCGGCCGTCCAATCACATTACATCGATCGAGTGCTCAGGCTCACGGCCTCGGACGCATTGCAAAATCTTCCACAATTGGCCGGTGAGCCGGCATGGCTGTGGACGTCTGTCTCGGCGCCCTGATCCGTGGATAGGGCTCCCAGCGAGATCATCAGCTTTGTCTGAATCGCGGGTTATGAGTAGGAGAAGAGCGTCTACTGGAGACAAGGGGCGCGGGGTGATGCAGCAGTCTTGACGACCGAGCTGAGAAGAGGATTCGGGTGGGAGATGGGGTCTCAACAAGTAGCAGGGGTGCAGCTGACGAGTCTGTAGTAAGGGCCTTCCAGTGATTGTCAAGCAGGCTGTCGCGCAGGTTCGACAGGCTCAGCAGATTGACCGGACGTTCGGCTAGCTTGGTTCTGGCGCGGCGAGTGGCCGCCGTGTTTGCAAAGGCAGTGTGATCGACTTGACAGCACAAGACATTAGCAAACTAAAGACCGTAGACAGAACGAGGGCAAGGGATGGACTGGATGTGATAATAGCTCTGATCAACCTCTAGCCCATATACCGGGGGTGCGACGCTGTCTCGGAGCAGACAGCCTCAAGGAGACGGGCAAACTCCAAGCCCGTGGCTGGATAGCATCTCTAAGGTACCTTAGGTAAGGTAGGTACTAAGGCAGGTAGGGTACCTACCGCCTTCCACCTTTGGCACCTCCCTCACCTTCGGTGCCTAAGGTACGTACCCATCTTAGGTGGATACCTATCTTTGGTACCTACCTTAACCTTCGGTACCTAGGTAAGGTAAGGTACCTAGGTATGTAGCATGTGGAAGCAGAAGGTCCATTTCCGCATCTCTCAACCACAGCCAACATTACCTATTCTTCCCTTTACAAAGTTCTCCTTCCTCTGCAAAAGGCTAAAGCCTCGCCAAGCCTCCTCCCTCTCCCAACACCAACACTCAGCACCCAACAATAGCCATGCACAGCCCTGTTCACGCGCGCATCATGGTGCCTGCCTCCGTTGCGAACGACGAAGAAAGCAACTTTGCAAATGGCCTCACTGTGGATGATGCTGATGCGCATCTTCACGCACTGCCGTCTCCGCCGTCCCAGCCTGCGACCTGATGCCGCCAACAGCGACGGCGGCCCCCGGGGCATCGAAGGAGACCAAGAAGCCATCTGCTTTCGCCGCCAACACGTCCTGGCCAACTGCCGCGCCATCGTCGCCGCCGGCAAGATGCCCAGCGTCAACAAACACCCGGCCGCCGTTCACCCGTCTGTAGAGCAGACGGATCTCGCGCTCTCCGTTCAACCCCTTGGCCCTTGGGCCATTCGTCGGCTTCCCCATTGCGCCCGAATCCCTCGACCACCTCGAGCTGCTTCTGTCGCGTCCCAATGTCGCCCGATTGTCTTACGACTTCGCGAAGCAGTCTGCGCAGGTTATGATGGTCGATTCAACGGTCCACAATCGGGGCAACCACGCCGCCGACCGTCTGATGGAGTGCGCCATCCACCAGCTCGCCGACGCGGTTGCTTCGCACGGACAGGCATTCCAGGGTACGCAAAATTCCGATGAAGCCGCTCGCCTCTCTGAGCGCCTCCGAAGCGTCTGGGGTGAGAGGTTAGTCAAGACTTTCGCCCCCAAACAGATCAGGAAAGAGTCCGACAACTAATTCATTGGCCGAGACGCCGCATCTCCGATCCCACCCTTTCCCGTCCAGATCTCCTACAGCCAGACCTTCACCGGCATCTCCAAACTCTACGTCGAGCGCCCTATAGGCCAAGTCCGAACAGTGCTCTTCGTCGACATCCAGTACCCCAAAATTGATCAAATCCGCCTCCATCTCTCTGCGGTACGGACATGAGTTCCGTCCACCCCGTCTTGTACGGGGCCCAGAGTCTCACACTATTCGATTTCGCCGCCCAAGATGCCTCCACTGCCAGACCCTCCTCCCAGAGCAATGAATCTCTCCGTCTGTTTACTTCTGACTTTCTCTCCGTCGACGCGCGCGTGCCCTCCGAGTTGTAGCGCCTGGCCCGGTTCAGTGGAGGATCAGGCCGACAGGTGAGTTGCACTTGCGGCTTTGCTTTATGTTGACTTGACATCTTGCTGACTGATGTGGGACGCAGAGCCGTTTGGGCCGATATCCCCTTGGAGATGCTTCGCAGTACTTGTCTGCACGCCCGATAACTGCACCTGGAGCAGCAGGAGACAGATCGCAGCCGAGACAAGGACGACAATTGATATGGGGGATTGACGAGGAAACACTCGAAATGGACTTTGGCCGATGGAAGAAACAATGAACGTGGCTTGGCGTCAAGTAAAAATGTGTGTTTTGTTTTATGATCTCGCAGTCAAGTTCGGAACATTGCTGAATTTATGTTGGATCCATTGGCCACATCTCCAGGTACCGAGACAGGTACGTGCCTTACAGCGATGACGGGTCGAGCGGACGGCGCTGCATCTCTACGAAACCAAACAGGTGCTGGGCACTTCGTTCCCGACGACGCAATCAGGCCGCGATCAAGGACGACCGGCAGAAGCAGCTTGCACGGATGCATCGGCATCAGCATAGGCATGGGGTACCGCTGGAAGCGGCGGTTGTTGATTCGGGGCCGCTCGGGGGGGTTGGGGCTTCATGCCTTCGTATTTGAAGTCCTGGGACGGCGAGTCAAGCCGGCCCACTTGCCAGAGCTTTGGCTCTGACTTGGAGTAGCACCGGAGATGAATCGTGGCGTTCAGCTCCCACGATACCGCTTCATCAGGCTGTGAGTGGCAGTTCAGCTATGGTCGGATGTTAGTGGCCACCTCGAACGTCACCCTTCAGATCGGCCTGGGACCGTTATTGTCGCCATTGGACACAAACTTTATGTTCCTCAGAGCTGTCTATGTCGAGGCAGATTGGATCACGGAACAGGGATATTGTGGTTGTGTAAGAGAGTCGCTCATTAGCTGGCGGCTGCGAGACATCCCCGCAGTAAGATCTGCAATATCACGCAGAGTTGTCACCACGCGCGCGTTCTGCATCGTCATCCTTCCCTGTTTCCTCGTCGTAACACAAGGCCACTTTGTTGAATGAGCCCCCTTGCATTCAATGTGACTCCAGGGGTTATGCACGAGGTTTCGCATGTCGCCTTGCTCCTATTTCTGCTTCTTTGTGCTGCTCATTCTTTCAATGCTGCTGGCAGCGAGCTGACGCCTAAGATCTTGCGCTCTTGCATGGAGACTTATGTCGCCTCCTTGCCCGAATTGGAGCTCCGGCCCGGGTCGAGGGGTGCTGGTACGTCTCACGATAACTGCTGACAGTTGTAGAATTGCGACGACTGTATCAATTACCCCGACTTTGCAATGGAAACGGTATCAATCGTCCACGTGCCTTTGTTTGCGTTCGCCTTCCAGCCTACCTTAGATGCCGGCAGCGGAAGGTATCCGGCCCTGGTACGGCATCCGATGCGCCTGTTCAGGAAGACGCAAATGCGCACCGAATCATGCCGGGGTCCTGATCAATGACGATACCTCACGGACATCCTCTCGCAGCTGTTTTGTTCACCGTCCGAGTTGCGCGTCGATTACATTCACACCAGACCCGGGACTCGGACGGGGACGTCTGTCACAATCTCCAAAGGGAGCAGGCGTTCAACGACACGCGGGCGACGCAGTAGCTGATAGCAGAGCTGTCGCCCTGCAAGAACAAAAAATACTCAATAGGATCTTCAAGCGCCCGAAGCCCACCGTGAATCCGTCGTCGACACGCTCGATTCCGTCCTTCCATACCCGGGGTTGTGGGAGGCGCTCGAAATTGCGAACTTGCACCGAAACCTTGCACCGATACCTTCTTGCCTCGCATTGTGACGAACAGATCACACACTTCCTGAGCAGCTATTTTCGCCGCACCTACAAGCTCTTCGTCACGGAGTCGACAACGCGGAGCAGCATGTCGAAGGTGCGAGGGCCCGCTGTCTTTCCCTTCGCTTTCCCACGCAACAAGGCCGATGCCAGGCTCATCCGAGCGGGGATGAACAGCGGGGACATGTTCCGCGGCCTGACCGAGGCGGCCAGCCTAGGGAAGATGCTCGAAAACATCCTCCCGATCGATGGCATCATCCCGAGAGAACATGAGATGCTTGTGGTCGGCGCTAATGTCATCCGACGGCATATTGCGCCAGAGCCAGACGAGTCCGAGAGGCACAAATCACTCTTCCTCTTTTCTCTCACATCTGATACGCATCGAACAACAGGCCGACGCAGGATGCGCGCGGTGAGAGTATACCCACGGCTGCTTTTATGTACATGGTTCAGAAAGAAGCTCGCCTGCGATTGAGGTAGGCTTGTCTGACAAACAGCGAGTCGCCCATAGACCTCTTAATGTTCCCGATGATCAGTTCGCGTCGGTCTGGAAATGCGGCAAGCCTGATCCCACTCCTTCCTCGGGCCATTCATCGATTGCTTCCAGAACTGGTTCTTTCGAGCGGTGAGGACGGGGTCGCGCCCATGTTCGGGGTGCAGAATTTCATAGATGCCTTCTTCGGCGACGACCCCGGCCTGATGGACGTGGACTACCCTCTGTTGACGCCGGAGGCGCCCGACACTTAGCGAGTCCCGGGGCAATTATCACAGGCCAGATGTCGACGTCGACAGGCACAATCAGAACACCGAGCCCTCGGGGTGCCGAAACCGACGGAAGCCAGCTCTCTTCACTCGCGGTGCCGTGTAGCGAGGAGTAGGTAGTCTGTTGGCAGCAGTCCGTATGAGCTTCTGAGCACACGACACGTCCGGAGAAAGCAGCCCAAAGTCCAACCCCCGAGTATCAGGCATCAGTTTTCGGTCAGTCGATGGGATCAACCAGCGTCAACCGAGATGCAGCATACGGCTCTCTAGTCGTTTCAACAGATGAAGACTTGATGCAATCTGGACCGCTAGCCTTGCCAGCGCTATCAATGCTAGAGGGGACACCGCCGCCGCTCGAGGTCCAGTCGGTCTGAAGACATGCCCGAGTTCCAGGTGTGAGAGAGACAAATCGTTTAGGGAATTCCTTTGGGACAACAGTCAACAAAGAGACTTTACTTCCTTCGTTTTATAACTAAACAAGCAGCACAGATTTTGCTCAAACTTATTCAGAACATAACGTGTACCAAATCACAGCGCGCAAGCAAGCATGGACGGAAAAGACTTTCTGCCGGAAGGTGCGACTGACCTAAAGTGTCGGAACCTGAGGCGACGGACGGCCAGAAGAACGCCATTGGATTTCCACAGAAGACCGCTGATAAGACAACCATCCAGACGATCTTAAGTCACACGGCGACTTTCCTTACGCCAAACGCTCTCAAAAATTCACAGGCTCGAAAATGTGTGGACAGCCGAAGTGGGACAGACAGTTATTAGAGTCCAGACAGCTTGCTGGCAAAAGGCCAGATCCCAGCGGAAACGACAGACACCCCTTCGGAAACAGGTTTAGTTGCACAATTCATGCTCAATTGACAAAGCTTTTCTCAGCTGCAGCAACAAGTCCATGACGGCGTTCCTCATGCGCAAGGCGACATTCCCGTGATCCAGGGCGTGCGCAACGGAACGGCGTCCGGACGGACCAAAGGCCCCAAGAACGTTGTATTAGCTGACTTCACGCAGCTTTGTGGCGCACATGTCCCCTTGCATGGAGTTGTTAGCTTGTGTGTATCCTTCTGTGTCACAAGCCCGCCCGCACCGTGAACCACGGCTTCCACGCCATCCACATCACCTCAGACCGACGGCCCCAAGGCCCGGCGGCCGGGAATCTAGGTCTTGCTGCTCGGCGACATCGTTTCATCAGCGGGGGAGCTCGCGGTCGTATACCCGGCACTGGGTTCCGCCGCCATCCGTAAGGTACTTCCGACAGGCCGTTGATCACGTCCTGCTCGACCTCGACCGCTGGCTGCCTTTTTACATGGCGACCGTCTCCAGAATGTTCTTATGCTACGCCTCCGGCATTCAACGTCTTGCCTGAATGCTGTGTCTCCGGCCTAGCCCGGACCTGGCGTGGAGGTCGCCGATATGACGGCCACTACTTCGCTTCTCGTGCTGAAAAGGAGGGCGAGGTGTGACGGTCGGACGGCAACGTTTGAAATCCGCTGGGGACCACTTCGACCTACTCGCAGACCAGCCGACGAGTGAAGACACGCCGACGGCCGCCGACTGTTCCTATCAACGGTAATGGGCGCCGTCGGAGAGACCTGGTGGCGGCACACCGCGCAACGGTAAACCGTTGTATAGACGGCGTCCAAGCTGGCCATGCGCAGCGGCTTCAAGCTCCGCCGCCGTATGGTGCAGCCGCACCTGGGCGCTTTGAGAATGGCGCAGATGACGGTCGGCGAGGTGGTTCGACGGGAGCGCGTGAGCACGCCGGACCACGCCGCGGTCCTAGGGGAGCTCGTCGAGGCAGATACCGAGACCAAGGAGAAGCTGCTGACGCTCTACTGCTGGTGAAGGAAGGGCGGCTGGCGGGGCTCGTCGTGGTTGGGCGGACAGGGCAAGTATGATAGCGAGTCAACCGGTCAGGTCGGGTGAAGTCATGATGATTCTTTCTCGCATCGTCCATCATTGTGCTCCCATCTACGATACTTGACTCAGTATTAACCGGACACCAGGTACATAACACAGATTCACGGCGGCAGTCTCGTCAGCTAGGTAAGCCCCATAGCGAGAAACAGTCGGACGGGAAGTTCCAAGCCCCAGTGGTGCGCCGCGATGCGCATCTTCCTGAACAAGTGTTCCCGATACTTGCTGTCCACCACGCGCTCCACCACAGGCAAACGGCTTATAAGTTCGCACTGATGGCCATACGCTCGGCGACGAAAGCCGGACCGGCACGTTGCAAAGGATAAGCTCGTGACAGAGGGAGGCAGTCAATTGTTCTACCTTGACACCCACCCGGCGCACCTCCTGTATCAACTCATCGTCGGTTAGGGGCATGATTCTGACGGAAGTGTCGGCCGGACGTTCTGCCTGCTAAGCGGCAGCATTAGACCTTTCGCGATGGGGGACCGGTACCGTGTCGTCAACGAGGCGAAACCGGTATGGCATCGAGGTACACGCGGTATGACGGACACAGAATCGTCGGGGGAAATCTCTTCGGCTGGACCAGCCGCAGAGTAGAGACCGACGGAGGCAGCGGCAGCGACCTGCGGAGGCCGGACTCGGAGAAGTTGACAGCATCCCATTCTGGAGACGGAGTACCATCGGCAGACGTCGGTGTACTCCAGTATACTCTCACCAAGGGGGCCAAAGACATGCCGGCATAGCCATCGGGGTAGCTAGCCATTAGAGTGTGGGTAGCGTCCAAGTCCCTTCGCTGCAAGAAATTGTTAGACATGGAGGAGTGATGGGAGATAAAGAGGGCGTCGTTGAGTGCGGCCATGTCGAGAAACTTGGAGTGGTGCCGCTGCAGCTTGTGCCGGACGATATGACGGTAGATGGTCTTGCTACAATCCGGTCCCTGATTGAGGCGTGCCGGACTGGGAAAACTTGGCGATGGGCTGGCTACAACGGTCAGATCAGTCAGAAAACGGGGGAGAAAGTTAGTGGAGGTGTTGTTGCTAGGTCGGCCGAGCCGGCCGGGGAGATGGACTTATTGAGTCCATGTTTATTGACACACGGCTGGTTGGCGGTAAGGGGCAAACTTGCTTGGGCCGAGAGGGAATCATGAAAGAGGCGGCGAGTGAGTCCAGTACGGCATGGGATCAAACAGAGATGTTCTCGCTATCAGGACACGCCCCCAGGGGCAGACAAACGGGCATATGGGCAGACAGACGAGCTATTTGCGCATAGAGAGGGCACCTCGTCCTGATGCTCTTCTCTCATCTATCTTCCCCCCTTTTATGTACGTCTTTTAAGGCCTGTCTCTCTTTTTCCGTGTGTGGGTCTTCTTTATCAGTTATGGCTCCGGCCTAGCACTAATATCATGAGTCCCTCGACTCGTCCGTGAACAAGATTGATGGTGACATACTCGCGCGAGCGAGGGCCCCTGTTTGACCAGCTCCCCAAGGGCACGCTGGACGGGCTGGACGAAGAGCCCAGGTAGGTGAACCATAAGAGCCTGAACCTATTTCTGGCCGCTTTACATAAGAAACCATCTAATATCTGGCTGTCAGTCAACCTTCGAGACATTTTAAACAGCCCAGAGTATAATAATAATACTTCAGGCCCTTAATTATCAGCTATCTACCCACCGTCCGGTATGCCTGGGCTCTGTTGTGTGAGGCCTTAGAGCTGTCTCTCCTTTATCCTTATTCACTAGAGCATCATGATTAACCGACCTATCGCCCGCGTGCCTAGCACGCCGCGACTGACGCAGGCATCATTGTATCGGACATGAACGCCATATGTATGACTAGCTTCCCCCACCAAACGGTACCCACGAAGCAGCCTTCGCGCCAGCCGACGCTCTGCCCGGTCTATCGACTGTCCACCAGAGGGTCCGGGTGCGCAATAGAACTCGCCGCCGCCCGTGGTGACGGCCGCGGTGAGCCTACCGAGGCCGGCTACACCGGCGAGGACGTGTGGAGATTCATCGCTTCAAAGCACCAGCAGGAGCCCGATAGCCAGTTTGGACAGGTGGTTGTAGCTAGTCGTTGTTGGATTCTACCCGCATGAGAGAGTACTCTCCATCATGTAACCCTGAACTTGACTGACAAGAAACGATCAGCGCCCATCCATGCCACACCAAGTCTTCCTCGGTCCGCCGTGCTCGCTTGCACCATTCGAGTCCAGCTACACATCCTCCGCAGCGCGAGGCCGTGGTCTGTTCCAAACTGTGGCTTTAAATTGCCCGCGCAACGTCTTCGAGAAGCATCTCCTCGACGCGCAGCAGGTACTACCGTTGAAACTGCATCCGGTGCTGCACCACCCTGTCCGTCTTGACATCGGCTCGCTCAAAGACAACAAGCCGTTTGCTGACCGCCGTTATGACATCGATCCTAAATCCGTAGTTGTGGCCATCGGCGCAAAGGAACGATCTGGAAGGCTCTTCGGAGACTACGCCGTGGACCTGAAAGCCGAGGACTTGGAGAATGTGGCGGCTGCACGCCATGATACAGATTGGAAGAGAGGCCATAGGTACAAATAGCTACTCGCCATTAAAAGCCGGCGATGCGGGAGCCTCGGGTCTTTGGGACACCGGAGTCGGACTCAGCGGGGCAGTGTTGCCGGTTGTCGGAGACGAAAGGACCAAGGCCAGAGTCAGGGCGGCAATGCCACTAACAGCGTATTACCATCAGCAGCGGTAGTGTTGTGACATCACGGGATGTAATGAATGTCGGTTTGCAAGATGAGAAACGATACTCCTTGAGAGGGTGTGAAGGGTGAGCTGTTTGTGATACAACTTCAACAGCGTTTGCACATAAACAGCCCGGCGAACAGCCCTCTATCATGTCTCTCAACTTGTCTTCCAAGAAGCACGGGTAGGCGATTGGATCCAAGATAGAAACGAAAAAAGAGTGAGAAGAGGAAAAGGGGGAGGTGGCTGACTGGTAGTTTAAACAATAGACAGGGCATAGTTGTGCGTCACATACCACAAAGGCACCAACTCATTCACCAAGCGCCCACCGCGTCTTATTCGTCTTTGCCAGTGCCCTCCGGCCCTACAAAATCCGGCCACGTATACCGAGCTGCAAGTTTGCAGGGTCCTGAAAGACACTCGGCCGTTCCGACGTCCCTGCGATTAGTCGGGAATGCGTCGGTCATGCGCCCCCAACGGCCGCACGGCTGACGACCGCAGCAGTCTGATATAGCCCCGGCGCGACGCCTGTCCTCCCTCGACCGCATGTACTTCCTCGCGGTGCAGCTCGCTCGGCCGTCGGTAGATGCCGGCCTTGCTGCGAAGGGGACGTTCTGTCCGGAAGCCTGGCGGTGGTCTACCAGCTTCGATGGCTTGTCTGGCGGAGACTAGAGATGCCTGAGAATCTCAAACTGAAGGGAAGCAGACGAGCATCTCGGGGTCTTGTGGTTGTTGTGTGAGTTGTGCTCGCAAGGACGCCGCCGTCTCGACCACGGCAGCTCGTAGATCACGAACCCATCCCGGGGCAGAGTCACCGTCGAGGAGAGCGCGGAGGCGCGGTATCATGATGGCCTCGAGGGCGGAGAGTGCGCGAGACTGTGTACGCACAGAGGTCAATAGCTAGAGGACAACTTGGGAATCCCCTTCCCACTTGTCAGGGGCTCAAAGCCAGAGGAGGTCCCCATCGTTGACGTAGGCGCGGCGAAAGTTGAGAAAGAACAGCTGGCGCTCCAAGTGGCCGGTCAGGTCAAGCGTAGCTACTCATATCGGCTCGTTCATCTCCGGGGAGACACTATCGGCGACGTTGATGCTGTTCGCGTGCAGCGGGATGGACCCCCTGCTGTTAAGGATGGAGCCATGTGACGGACGATAGGAAAGATGGCGATTCGCCGAGGCTGGAATGTTTGGCTGCCGAAGGAACGGTAGGTATGGATCGAGGACGGGGATCCGAGACGGACCAGCAGGGGCGCTGAGGGAGACGTCAAGGAGCGCGGTGTGATGCGCATGGGAGTCCCTGGCAGCGTGCGGCCGGCATCATAACCGGCAATCCAGGTGTCCTGGGCGGCACTTGTTTTGGGGTTATCGAATCGGATGGTAGTGAGGTCAAAGATGGTCGCTTAACTGGCAGCAAACCGGAGCCGACGAGTTGGAACGTAGCTGGGGAGGAGTTGAAGCGTACTCGGAAGAACAGGGCGGTAGACGTAGCCGTATCGGCTGAGGGAGGGGAGTTGGTGCCGTCCACGTCGGGGTTATTGGGCAGGTTGGAAATCAACCCTGCCCTAAGCCTCGGCCGCCGTCTGCGCATCCCACACCCAGTGTCCACGAACTCGCAAAAGGACACCCGCGTCAAAGATTAGCTTGTATTCAATCCAGATGACAGGCTCCTTGAGTGCGCCGTAGACCGCGGCGCAGAAGTCCCATTCGCCGCGGCTGCGACACTGCTGGGACGCCTCTTGTCGGGAGCACCGTCGCGTCTAGGTTGCATGCGCGGAGGAAGGCCGACAAGTATTCCGGGCTATTGAGGTTCTGTTCTATGTTGTCGGGCGGGCCCGGGATGCAGCCGCGAGGTTGGAGACGGTCGCGCGTGTGGAAAGACAGAACGAGATCGAGAACCGCTACCACTATTTCAACCGGTCGAGTTAGACGAAGACACCGTCGCCGCAGACCACCTGCCGTCATGGGACTGTCAGTCTTAGATGCCTGAGTGGTGGGCATCGCCCGTTTGGACTTACACTGAGGGAATGCTCGCTCGATATTTCTGTGTCGAATCCACTGACACCGCCAAAGAAGTGTCGTCGACCTTGCCTACTTTTGCTCCTCATATGCGCGTAGCATGGACGGTGATAAACTTGCTGTTAGCTAGGTTGGTTGGTTTGTCTCTAGACGGCCGAGCTGCTGGAATGCTCGTTTCGAGCGTTTCGAGCGTCGGATAAGGTGAGTAATGACCTTGGCTAGAGCAGTGTTGGCCTTTTCGAAGCAAGTCTAGGGCCTGTCGACAAGCGGAATCTCCCGCCGTCTGAGACCGCAACGCATCCTGAGCCAGCGGCGAGGAGGTTTTCCGGCGTCTTGTCCGCCATTCTTGTGAAAGACTCCGGCGCAGCTGTAAACGCCATCGTCATGCATCGTGATGAACTCCTGCTGGTTCGCATGCCACGTAACTCCTGGCTCATCCGCATTGTTCATCTTCTCTCCTTGGGTTTCTGGGTGGGCTGTGCCAACATACTGTTCCCGCTGTGAGCCACTATCTCTGGCGAAAGGACCGCGGCCGAAATGAAGTAGAGAGGGCATCCAGCGATGAGGTCGGGTCAGTCACGACGTTAATAAGTTGGCTTGGATGATGCCCGCGACGACGGGGCCGAGGGCGGGGACCATGGGATGAGACGTTGATGACGAGGTGCACAGATGGCGGTCGTTCACGCTTTTCAGCCTTCGAAGAACAGAGTAGTTATGCCCTACAACCAGCAGAGACAAGGTCTCAAGTTGGTACGAACAGTAGACGGACCCAGAGTCCGTGGAAAAGTGCTATGAAGGGGGCAAGTCGTTTATGACCTGAATCCCCGAGACCGGAATTGGTATTCGCATCCCCCGATCGTTCGCGAAACGACGATGCGGACATCGAAACGTTTTGATCCGCCGTCGGCAATTCGATCGGTATGAATGCCGGTCTGGATGTGATTGACGAATATTTGGCTGGAAGAATTGCTATCACCACATCCATGGTCGAACAAATTCAGGTCGGGTAACTTGCTAAAGCACCTTAAATTGGTAGTTTCAGTCTCGATGAACAGCCAAGTAGTTGTTGAAAGGTCGTAGACGGCGCGGCTGGCCGAGGTAGCAGTCGACAACAGATGTTGATTGTTGCTGAATCAAACGCTCGAAGTAGGTGTCCAAGTAGCCGGTAGTGATGGGATCGGATGGATATGGGCAGGTTGGAAGGGCCTTGTGAGTCGAGGCGACACGAGAGCGATTACTAGTAGCACACATAAGATGTTCGCAGGGGGTTTTCAGAGCTCTCCCGTAGGCGCCAGAAGCCCAGAGTCTGCTTCGAGATTCGGCATAGCCGCGTGAGTCGATGCCTACAATGCTTGAAGAAAACCCTGCCTTGGTGATTGACGAGCTTGCACTGCTCCGAAATCTTCTTAGGATGGGGGTCGGCGTTGTCTGGTGGGCCAGCTCCTTTCTCCCACGATTCAGCTCTCGCGGTACTGCCAGGTTAGGCGACTGGACATACTAGAAGAGAATGGCAGCAAGTCGTGACATCGATAGGTCCAGCGCTTATGTCTTCGGAGCTGAGCAGGAGGCCGGGTTTTCTTGTCAGGGCGCGAGTCCTTCGGCCTGGGGTTGCGTGAGGAGGGGTTTTCGACGGCGCCGGGGCATTTGCGGTATGTTTTCCAGCTAGTCCGCTGCCTCCCCTTCTGTTCGCCGTCCGCTAATTCGTGAAGCCAAGCAGTCCCTCGCCAAGCGCAGGAGCACGAAGAGATGGTGTCGCGGTATGAGTTTGCGGCCCGCATTCGTGAATCATTTCTTTCGAGACTTCGCCACCCTGGCAACATCCTCCTTAACCTCCCTCCCTAACTGTAAAACCCGATACTTAGGTTCGACTGCAAAACCCGACCTCCCTCTCCGGCTCCTACTGCTACTGAACGGCGATAGCATCCGATATAACTCCCTCCTCAACGTCGCCTCCCGATGGCAATCCGAGCTGCGTGCCGCATAGTAGGGTCTCGGATATCGTGTGCGAGCCGCCAGCCGTACCGGCATGTCCAAGCTGGAGAGGACCTTACATAGTCGGGTTGAGTCGATGGCCAACTTCTTCCCGGAAGAGCCCAAAATGCCCCCCCTCCGCCGTCGGCCTGCTGTACCTACGGCCGCACCAGCGTCATCAACAACATCGCCTTGTCTCCTCCGTATCCACGTCGAAGTTCGAGATCCGCCCTGGAGACAGTGGACATCTCTTTGATTTTCCGTACGTTTCGGCATTGGGTTGCGGCGGTCGCGGAGGTGAATGGGGTCTCTTGGGCCGGAGGGGTGCGGTGGTGCCGGCGATCGCAGAGGTATATTCTGTCACCAACTACCTTATCGTCAGCGTCTGTTCGTCGCCATCTCTTCTCTGCCCAGGGCCGGCCACTACGTCAAACGAGACGCTTGCTCACCTGACGCGTCTTCGCGCAAACGGTCCTTGATCCATCTCAACTGAGGGTCCATCATGTAAGAGGCCGGGCGGACCTTAGGAGGCGGGCCGTGTGGCTGCTGTTGCTGCAGTCGGCGGTCGGCGCATTGTTTCATCCTCTGTTCGCCGATTTCGTTGTTTCTGTCAACCCAGGCGTGCCACGCCTAGCCCGTGTTCAGCGTAGGGCCTAGCCATCGGAGGTTTGGTCCAGGAAATCATTGTCCATATGAAGGTCCAGCCAGGCGGGAAGTGGCGATGGCCGAAGCAACGGGAGCCTATTCGTAATGCCATTGATGTTGGTGTTGGTGTTGGTGTTGGTGTTGAGATGTCGTCTATCGGAGCAGGCTCCAAAGGCCAATCGGCGGCGGCGGACAATTCTTCCGCCGTCTGCTTGCGGCTGGCGGCCGCGACGCCGTACAAGGACCTACACTAATGGCGCCTGGGTGACGGCTGCTGTGCGGACGGTGGGCCAGCAATTGTTTGCGCGACAATCAGCGAGTGGGACTCGGCTCGGCTTGTGTGCTGCGGCATCACGCTCTGCATGGGCAACTGCGCCGGTGACTTTGCTCTCTACGATGAAGGCAGCGTGTGCATCCTAGTGGTCATCGTCGCCACGCCGCAATTTGTCAAGTTCTCCTGTTCCGGGCAGGGCTGGTGAACGATTTCAACATCGTTCATGTCGAACTTGCGACCCAGACGGCGGGATGTTGTGCAGATGGACACTTTCGACGCTGCCTGGCAACTAGTCGAAAACGTCAGCGGCATTCCCGATACAATGCAAGGCGGCAAGGACCCTTTTCAGTCCCGATTTCGCTGGAGAGGGTCTCTTGAATGCGTGCGCAGGAGGCTGTAATTTTCCTGTCACAAGTCTATTGCCAGACAAGCCATTTGTCCGGACAAGCCAATTAGCTGGACAAGCCAATTAGCGGACAAGCCAATTAGCGGACAAGCCAATTGTCCGGACAAGCCAATTAGCCGGACAAGTCATTTGTCCGGACAAGCTAATTAGCCGGACAAGCCATTTTGCTAGAGATCGGCTGAGTCATCAAGCGCCCTCGCACCATTGAGCAAAGCAGCGGCAGCAGCCATGGACAGGATAGGCGACAAGCAGATTTCCCAAACAGTCGACCCGCGACACACTTCTAAGCTGACCTTGAAAAGGCAGCAATAGCCAACGCCAACCAGTCTGTGGAATGTGCTTCCATCTTTTGGCAGGCCCGCGTCTCGAACCTGCCAGTAAGAACTACGAACCTGACATCTCGTTTCGTTGCATGCGTGGTTTGTTCCTGATTTTTCGTGTTTGATCCAGGTTTTGGCAAAGTGACCGAGGAGGGAGTCTGGACAACGACAGCCCAGTCAAGCAACGGTCGCCCAGGGGTTTCCCTTTTGCCATTTTGGTCATGCGGTCCGTTGCCTGGAAGGATCAAGTACAAGACGGCGAGCTCTACGGGTGTTTTATCTTGCCCTGCCCTGCTATATTCTTTCCTGCGCCGTCAAAATTGCAACTTGGGTAACTACGGTGTTTCTTTCATTGTCGGTTCCGTCCCGTCTTGCTCTGCCTGAGGTGCCTCAAGTCGAGCCCCCTCGTTGAACTGGGCTCTGTCTGACAAACTAGGCATGCATCCCAAAAAGCTACCTGTTACTTGCACCCCTTATACTAAGGTATACTTGAATAACCTCGTCTGGGACACCATCCACCTCGTGGGCAAGGTTTGCGCCTTCTACGCCGCCTCGCACATGACGATGTCAAACACAGAGCTTCGCGTCGGATCAAGACTGCGAGGATCGCGGCGCTTCGTGGCATTTGCCACTGCCTCCTCGAGGGACGTCTCAGTGCCGATGGCACCGATAATTATGCCGAGAGCTCCCCGCTTGAATTCGGAAAGTGGCGCGTCCGATCCTGAGGCTCCCTGGGAGATGGTCCGCCAGCCCTTGAGGAACATGTCCAGCCCTTGCTGCATCTTCGTAACGGATTCTCTGAAGTCGACAGCCTGCCTTTTCGCGTCCTCGTGGGCTGCATCGTGGGCTGCGTCGTGGGCTGCGACGGTTGCCGCGAGAAGCGTCCTGGAAGTGCAAATCCGAAAGTCTCTCGGCCATTGCCAGCAAGCTCGTTCTGGGCCAGTTCCTCGTTCATCAGCAGCGTATCGTGCGAACCGCTCCACATGGAGAGAAAGGGGATCGCCGGCGTATTCGTTCTTGATGGCCCGGATTCTCTTGCCCAGTCGCCAAGCGGTTTGCAGATTGCGGTGTCGGAGCGTGGGCTCAACCATGGGCAGCAGTGTCACTGGCATACTGACGAATGTCGAGAAGAAGAGTTGCTGGCCGAGGTGCTGTCGCCACATAGTTGGAGAGTTGGACGACTTGGCTCCGATGAGGTTCGGTGGTCGACCCTGCACCATAGCTGTGGTCGCCCCGGGCTGCATCCTTGCCGATGGGGTTGAGCTCGATCGTGGGGGGAGTCTTTGGCATGATAAAAAAGCCTCCAATGGTTGATCGATCGTTCAAACGATGGCATAAGCAAGACTTTCTTGTTGTAGACGTCTCGTTTGGACCTCATGATGCGGGCTGACGCTTCAGGCGTTGACATTGGACATCGGAACTAGTGGCTGGATGACGGCGGTGTTATCGCCCTCAAATCGGCTAGTGATAGCGTTAATGATAATGTTGCCCAAAATGATTCCGGGTGCGAGTGTGTCTAGACCCTGGATCAATTCTTGGGTCGAGGCGTACATAACTAAGCGCTTGGGGGCCGGTGGTTCGACAACGTTTGGGTCGCCGCATGCTCACCAGAGAGATCCTCTGATGAACCGATGAGTAACCTTGTAGGTGATTGTAGAAGAAGAGCCGCTGGGCCACCTTAGGAGTTGATAGCAATGCCCGCTAGTGTTGCAGGACTGAGCGACATTTCTGCGGAATGATTGACGTCCAGGATGCTGTCTAGGCAGGGTGCACCGAGCTGCAGGCTGTCATCGGCGTGATCATCAGCGTCGTCCTGGAAGAGGCCTCCGAAGCTGCCAGAAAAGCCATCGTCAATGTCGGCGGTGAAGTCTGAATTGCCCTCGTATAGTGGGCTGGGGCGACTGCAGTGGAGATCGACAGATGGCTGTCTCCGTCTGCTGCCTCACCACCGGGAATGAAATCCAAGTGCTCTGATTGGAAGGGTGATTGACGTCTCTAGTCAATGCTGAGGAACTCGGTGCAGCGATTGTCGGAAAAGAGGGGGGCGGATCGGACACAAGAGATGTGTTGCTGTCGACGTCGACGCCAGACGGTTTGGGGATTGTCGGAAGAGCGGATGGACGAGGGAACGGAAGAGATGCGTCTCTGGCCGAGTCTTTGTGGGAAGTGTTGGGGTTTGTCGGGGCAGAACGAGGGAGTGGAAGAGACGCGTCGCTGCTGTCGTCTTCGCTAGAGGCTTTGGAGGTGGCTTTGTCTTTGGGCTTGGCTTTGGCGCCGCTTCGACTGGGCTTCTTGCTGTTTGGGGCAACTGTGGTCGGCAGCATCGAGTCAGCTTAAGCAAGGTAGAGAAGAGACAGGGTGGCGATTGCAGACTTTCGAGCACGGCGTTGCGGATCAGACTCTCGAGGATAGAGGATCCAGGGCCCAAAGGATTCAGGTTGGTCGTCCTTGCCGCAACGATTGTCGCACGCCATCTTCAGGTGGTTGCAGCGAGCAACAAGCTCCGCGCTGCTTTCTGAGTGACGTGCGGCGACATGTTGGACACCAGCTAGACAGGCCACGGCTTGGTCAGAGGCGATGCCGTCGTCGCGGTCAGTTGGCGCGCTGTCATCAATTGACAAGAAGTCGGGATAGGCAGGGTGGGAGGTTGATCAGGTAATAGGTACCTGTCTCCGACAAGTTGAGATCAGAAACAGTCGCTCTGAGATGTGCCAGGTGTCAGCGCGTGGGAGATTGTGGGACTGACAGCTGTTAGCTGGGTCGAGCACTCGGGAATAAGGTACCTACCTGTACCTTTCTTACCTCAGGTACCAACAGTACCTTTGCCAGGCATGAGGTACTTCGATTCCCTCGGCACCGAGACCCTGTCTTCCTTGCGTGCCGTCTTTCGTCGTCTCAACATTACCTTGCGCTGAGTCTCCGACAAATTAAGATCATTACTTGCGTCGTTAAATCCGTCACTGCACAACTTTGGACGACAAAGGGTCGCAGCACAAGAGCCGGATCAGCCCGCCGCTCCCCAATCCAATGACTTCGCCGTGACGCGCTTTTAATGGTGTCGCGGTGCGGACCGCCGTTTAGCTACCGAAGGCTCAGGAATTTTCGATCAGGACGGCTGCAAGTAATACCACGGAAGCGTTGGGCAAGAGAGAGTCGCGCATTTGCACTGCTGTATGTCGCCGTGTCTGCGTGTCGGCGTGTCGGCGTGTCTGCGGCGGAAATGACGCCAACCAAGCTGAAGAAGAGAAGATTGCATCGGTCCTGATGTTCTCGTCTGCAAATGCCGAGGTTGTAGTCAATCTCGATGTCCGAGTCTCATGGCTTCATAGCTGGGATGGGGAGAAACCCTTGGTCGGCTAGACCATTTTGGGCACACCGAGTTCCTCATTTAGACTAAAGGTAAAAACGGGACCTGCGGTCGGGAGAACTCCCGCTTGGTGGCTGGGCTCCACGTCCTCGCGGTGCTTACCTAAGGTAGCTCAGATGATGGGCCCCCGCCTGCACTACGGAGCCACTCTTTCTGCCAGCAACGCACGTCATCTCCCTCGCCACTTTACGCCGACTTTGCCTGCGCGTCCTCCGCAAAACCGAGCCTGGCTGAGTCGAATTTGACAATGCTATAACAAGAAGCGACCGCGCAAACGCCTTGAACGACGGATCCCTGGACAACCAATGTCGTCGGCTTCTTCGTCTCGAATTTCGCCATCTTTGCCATCCTGCCTGCCCACAAAGGCAAAGATGCATGCTGATCCTTGATCTCGCGCCCAAGCATGACTCCCGCCAGACAGAGACCGCCCTATTTTGTGGGCTGATGCTCGAAGGAATGCGCTTTGGTACCTATGTTTGCTTCGTTCGACTCTTTGCGTCTCTTCTGACATTCGTGCAGCATGTCGGCCAAACTCACACACGGCGATCACCATCCACTCCCCAGCCTGGCAAGATTATCCAATTCGCATCGACCCTGCCCATCACAGTGAATCAATTGGTGCAGCGCTCGACTCCTTCCGGCTGACGCTGTTTGCTCATACAATCAATATCACCGACTCCAATGCCAGGTCAAACCGTCTGGCTGCCGTCAGCCCCGAGATGATATGTCCTGGCGAGAGGCCCCGACAAGCATCCAGTATACAACACGGTGGAAGTTGTGCTCGAAGGACCCAGGGTGCACAGAAACATTCTTAGCGGGTCTGAAAACCAAGCATGTCACACTTGCAGTGCTCCATTTCCGCAAAATGGCTTCCGCCGGTCGGATAAACGCTCCAGGCGAGAGATAGTGAGCTTGATTCCTGCCCTGCGCATCATTCCCCCACTCCGTGGCTAACCGATATCGCAGTGCTTGTCATACGTTCTGCCGAAAGCCACCGGGCCAACTTCCATAACCCCGATCGAAGACTTGTCCTCAGCTTCGAGCCCGAGAGGCCCCTCTGTCGACCTCACATCAGTCCAGCCCCAATGCCGTCGACACAAATCAGCCACACAATGACGCAGACTTCATCTCTCTCGAGAACTGGCACACAGTGAGACGGACTGTAAAAGCAAGGGTACGTCGCGAGACTGCGGCCGACGGCTCTTGGCCCAAGAATCGTGCAGTCAAATACTTGAAATGCTGGCGGCGGCGCGGGAACGGATCGTCTCTGATTGAATGCCGCTGAGATTTGTTTCTATCCTGTCGATGCCTGTGACTGAAAATGGAAGCTCCGAAAAGTCTTACTAGTAGGACTGACAACAGATGATGTGGCTTCGGGTTGGTGTCTGGGGGCGCTGGGACGGGAGGACCGGCCCTTCGTTTCTTTGCGTTTCGTTTTGGGGCACCTGTCACGAATCCTAAGTCTGTTGACATAGAAACTGTCCACAAGTCATCGCGGTCTCCCAGCCCCCACCCCCAACACACTTGTCCGGCTTCTTGTTGACCTCGGCTTCGCGCCCGGCGTTTCTCTGCGTCAGCCCTAGCATAGGCCATTCTGGCCATCCTTTCCCCAGTCTCGGGAGTTACAGCTTCAATATCGCCTTTACAGTCGGGCTCCGTCGTACTTAGATCTACAAAGGTAACTTTCTAAGTCTTCGCAAAGTCGTTTAACACCTCTTCTTCAAAGCTCCATAGTTCGGGCACTCATACATGCACACTCGGTCACTAGAAGGGAGTTTGAGGGGGCAAGCGTCGGGATGGCACTGGCAAGTATGAAACGGGAGAGCTCTTGGTGGACGAGGTTGGATGATACAGCTTCGACCTGAGAACACAGGCTGCCGTTCGTGCATCTTGTCGTGTAGCTGGTCACCAGGATTGGTCAATCGAAGGCCTCAGTATCTAACTGGCGATTTCAGGATCGGAGTTGCCCCCAGCACTGCCGAAACGAGTTCGGTCTGTGGCTGGGTCGGGCGGCTGCTGGGGCGATATGCCTGGAAGGCCGGGCTGGATTGCTTGATTCTGTGGCAGTTCAGGCCGTGCTTGACAGACCCCATGATGAGGAGACAAACTATCACATTGATGGAAGAACCGTTGGCCGGCCTTCATGAGGTTTGAACCCCACCTCTTCGATCCCAGCTTGCGGCATACAGACGTATTGGCATTTACTTTTCATCGGCTTGGCTTTTGATGGTATGGAGGATGGGACTGTTCCAATCCAGGCTGCGGAGGAATAGCTCATTACCTCCGATGGGCCTTGCTTACGGGTCACATCAGAGCGCATCCTTCAAGGCCAGAGAGTTGCCCCGCGCCCTGTTTTTGCACCTGTATAGAACGACGACAAGAATCGTGGACTGGGAGAGGCAAGACGCAGCAAACAGCGCAACAACACGCTGTGAACGTATTGATATCATCAGGTAGTCCCGCGAAAAAGTCGCTGTTGCGGGGATAGGATGTCTATCCTTGGGCGATGCTGCTGTTGGACCTTGCGCGGCGCGCGTGAGCCGGTTTCTGCCCTCGAACTGTCGCCACGTCATGTATGCCACTGCTGAGACAGACCCGAGCTGGGGTGCCGAGGGTTCGCAGAATTGGCTTATAGCTGGCTGCCTAAATAGACTGGATGATGCCGAGAACGGGTATGCTACACGGCAATGGAGTCTGTGAGATGACGTGGAATACCTATGAGATACCACAGGCGATGCGGACATGGTGATATCGTTTCAAAGGCGCCCATCCCCTGTAGTACTTGCTTGGAGATCTGAGCGAAACACGAACGCAGAAGCGTGAAGCTGACCGGGTCAGTGAAGTGGGAGGTATCGTGGTGCGGGCATGTTGTTCAAACCATGCCCAGGGTTTGGCCTTGGCCCGAATAGGCGGGTGAAGAACACAAACGACTTGACCAACGTCGAGGCCGGTGTCAGTGATGCTAAGCCTGCACATACGCCGGCAATGAATGATGTACGACCAATATGCTTGAAAGGTGGAGGTTTAGGTTGTTGAAATCGCATCCAGGGACCGAGTTATTTTGGCCAGGGCGTGCTCTGTTGGGGTAATGCGGGGTAGCCATCTACTGTTAGGCTGGCGTAATTACTGTTATTCCGGATTACCTAAGACCCGTCGTCATTCTCTCCACCAGTCAATTCGATAAGCTGATAAGAACCGATAAGCTGATAAGAACCTTAGGCTGAAAGGATCAGCCGAGGATGTAAAAAGTGATTCTGGAATCTGTTATTCGCACAAATGCCCACCATTATATATCCAGCTCTTTGTTCGCAGCTCTCGGCATCCGTTATTTGTCTATCATGCTAATTTTCGCTTCCACAGGTTCTGCCGCACCTACCTCGTCCAACCTCCCTCGTCCCGTCCATGGCGTCTCGACCGCCGCCCTCCTCCGCTAAGCGACTTCGCCGCCAAGAAGGGTCTGCCCCGAAGCGTCCCCGGGGTACCTGGCACCTAGCAACAAAAGCCATGGGAAGAGGAGGAAACGCGACATCTCGGGAAACGATCAGAAGAGCTACTCTGCTTGACAAAAGAATAGCCTTAACACAAGTGCTGCACACGGCCGTGGCCTATGACTACACGAAGATGCCTTCGCCCTCTTGCCTTCTCCCCTCCGCCCCCGATCTCCTGTTCCATTCTAGTTGGCGTGCCCATGTGCCCTCGCCAACGCATCTAGACATCACCCACTGCACACCTCTCCACCACGCGGTCACCGCGCGGCTTTGGCTTGGTCGGTATCGTCGGAGATTCTGCGATTGCGCCCATCCAAGACGTCTGTCCCCCGTCATTGACGATCGACATGTCCTAGGGCGGGGATTTCACACACCGCTGGCCGGGCCAGAACTGCGCGAAATAGGAGCAGCGGCGGCGGCGGCATACATGTGGCCGTGAACATTAACCCCCAGGGATCCCGTTGCAACCGGCGGCCGGAAGTAGCCAACGGAGCCGGAAACCTGAGATCGATAATCGGCGTTTGCGTTCTTGACCAGTCTTCATGGTCCTAGCGCTGGTGTTCACGGGAGGAGATCAGGCTCAGCGAAGGATCCGAATTGCCTGGTTTATGCTCGGTTGTCAGTTCCCGAGTGGCACAACGACAATGGAGCAGGCATCATGCTACTTGGAGAAGAGCCTCTGGAGGTCTCCTGGCACAAGGAGAGGTCTGCAACAAATGTGTGTGAAGTGCCACTTCGGGCGCTGGAGGATTTGAAGCATGGAACTCTTCAGCGAAGGGCCTGCCCAGCGGAAGGCACCTGCAAGGCAGGGCTGCGCAGCCATCGTCATGAGCCAGGATTCGAAGTCGTCTGGCTTGTCTCTCCGTCTCTCCGTCTCCCCGTCTCTCAATGTCCGTCGCCTGGGCTTTGACCCCAAAGTCAATGGGCGGAGGCCTTACGAGCAGCCAGGCTATGTTAGCGGACAGTCTATGGGCACGAGCTTCCAGGTCACCTTGTGTCGACCGAGATCGTCGCCGAGTATCTCCTCGTTCAGCTTGCGGACCGTGAAAATAGGCTCCGACGTCATGGCCTCATCCGACAGCGGGTACCCAACCCACTGAACCTTGAGCCCGCACGAGGCATCATGGTCGACGAGCTCGAAGATGTGGTATAGGTTCGTGCTGATTGTGACCTCTCGGGGCTTGCAAAAGGACGCCCAGTATGAAAAGGCTTTTGAGGGGTACGCTCGCTGAACCACGTCCTCGGAGGCGAGGCGTTGGGAGCCATTAGCAACGCGTCGGGTGAGCAGCCTCCCAGTCTTGATCAAAGGGTCATGTTTGTAGCCGATGACTTCGTCGGATTCGAGTATGTCTGTGGCGGGCTTGCGTCAGCAGCGGACAAGGACAGAAGGTAGGGGAAGATGGCGTTCAAGCCTGACGATGTAGGCATACCTGCGGTGGCGGCGGCCTACGGTTTGTTTGACGCCTTGGGATTGGGCTTAGGCTTCGATGGCGTGAGGGTTCAGGCTTTGGCGCCTTGCGTTCCGGCTTGGGTCCTCGATCGAGCCGAGGGCTTCGTCCTTGTTGCCGCGGGAAGCTTGGACACCGCGCCGCCGCTGCTTCGGTGCCAGTAAGTTTTCAGCGCTCTACTAAGCGGTCATTGTCGGACGTTATGGGTTTGTCGTTGTCGCTCAAGGAGACTGCAAAGCCGGCAAATCAGAAGGTGTCCAATTGGCAGAGAGGGATTGCGGAGCCGGACGCGGGCTGGTCATCCTCGTCGGTCTTGTCGCGGACGACAGACTTTCACACGTTTTCTCAGGATAGGCATCGGCAATACGGTCATGTTTGGGAAGGGCAGCAGAGTGAATGGTAGCATTTTCGGCAGGCGCCGAGCAGGTGTTTGGCACGCCGAAGCGGTACTTACCTGGGCTTAGGTAAATTGTCTGGACAATTGACGTCACCAAAGAGCACAGACCACATCCCCCTCCCCTCTTTCCCCTTCCCTTTCCTTCCAGGTTCCCTTCCTCACCCCCGCCCCGCCCCACCACTACCTTGCTTGTCGACAAATCCGCCCCTGACGAGGCTGCCGCTGTCGTCAGCCACAACCTCGACGCCAGTCCCAGCGCCGCCTTAGTCAAGTCCCCCGACAGACTAGCGGTCGTGTTTTGAGACGGCAAGAGAGAAACGCAGACGCCAGCAGTTGTCTCCTCAGAGAGCTATCGGAGGTTGGAACGAGCAGGGAGGAAGGAGAGTACACAAGACACGACGCCTCTACAGATCTCCTGGGCCGCCTCCTGTCCACCGACGACGATATCGCTGACGATGAATGTCATGCCGTGTACATGACCGACGCGTGAATGGCTCAAGTGGCAGCCCAGCCTGGAACACGTTTCGCCAAGTTCGTCATTGTCAAGGACGACTTCGATTCCGGAAACGAGGTCCCGCCCGATTTCGCCAGCACCGGGTTCCTCCAAAGGCCGCGGCTGCATTTCGACGACGGGCACCACATCCATGTGCAGGACATTGGCAACTCCCATAGGGACGCCGTCCGCGTGGCGCTGGGCGTAGATTTATTTCACTGGCCGCAATCGCCTGCCCACCAATCTCCTCAACAGGCGGCTCCTCCTCCGGCTTTTCTTCCAAGCCACCGCTTCCAGCTCCATTCCAGGGATCGATAATCGGCTCGAGGCCGATGGAGAGGACCCGTGGCGTCGGCGACGAGCAAGACGGACAGTGCAATGGTCCATGAGGGAAGGGTGGTGGATCTGGCCTCTTGCACGTAATTCTCACTGTTTGGTCAACGAGGCGCAACATCTGGGTTCCACGTTGACAATCCCGACGGCACCTGGGCGCATACCATCTTGGCCGTTAGGTTGGGATGCTTATTGGGCACCAGATGTTGTATGTATCGTCCTCGAGCCGGGCGACACCCTCGTTATGCCTGCCGGTGCAACAGTTCCACATGCTGTGCTGGCCCTGAACGATGCTTTGATGGTCGGGGGCATGTTCATGGATATGTGTTGTGTGCCTGATATGCTCCGGAAAAATGCTGTGGATTGCCGAGCATCCGGCAGTGACGCACGACGCGACTCCTCTACAACTACTCGCTGGGTTTGGCCAGCTTCGTGCCCTGTGTTTGCAAACAGCGGGCGCCGAAGAGGCCGAGTTCGACGACCTATGGGAAAGGTTGAAGGCTTTGTTGAGCTGCTCGTATGTCAGGAACTGCAGGGCCTCGTGCCCGTGCCCGTGCCCGTCTGTCGGGGTCCTCGGCGGGAAGTGTGGATCGTGGTGCGAATGTCAGACGGGGAAGCGCCCGGCGAAGCGTAGAAAGGTGACAGCCTAGTCGAGACGGAAACGTGGTCGGGACGGAGAATGGTGGGTGCGGTTGGAGGGAGGGTGCGGTTTGGGTTTGGACCTGGGCCACTAAGATGCCGTCTTCCTGAGTCAGCTTGTCAATTAATAGACGTTCATGTACCGGTGTCATTTCATGTCTCTGATGAGTGAGGCGACCTCCCCACGGACCAGACGTTGGCGATCGGGAACAGAGTCTGAAAAGTCTAAGAATCTGAAAAGTGAGGTAAGAATTTGAAAAGAGAAGTTGGAATGTGTCTCCTGCCACACTGGCACACCATACCCAATTAGGCAAGCCCCCCTGCTTCTCCCCCTGCTTCTCCCCCTCATTCTCCCCCTCATTCTCCCCCTCATTCTCCCCCTCATTCTCCCCCTCATTCTCCCCCTCATTCTCCCCCTCATTCTCCCCCTCACGCCCCTTCCCCTCACGCCCCTCATACCTACAGCGAAAGAAGCAATCATTCCTACAACACCACAAAAGGCGTGATTTTTCTGTTTTTCGAACACCCTGTGCGCCTCCCATTTTGAGCCCACGCAGCTGGACCAGAAACCTGCTCATAGCTGAGACGGGGGCGGGGAACAGGTAATTCTGCTGTATTATGACTACAGCGCGCTTTGCACGGCTGCAAAGCTGCGCAGCTGTATGGCTGCATCCCTCATCCCTTTTATTACTCCCCAGTGCGAGCCCATTGTCAAGTGAATAAGCCTTCTGCGTTTTTTCTTTTTTGGGTGGGAGAGGTGGTTTCGGGACTTTGTGCTGACATAAACAAAGGCTCGCCGTCCCCTGGGCAGACAGGTTCACATGGAAGCCAGCGCCGTTGCCCATGTCCATGCCCAAATCCGAGCCCATGCCGTGTCCTCTGGACCGCGGCGCCAATGGCCGGTGATTCTTGGTCCGCATTCTATTTCTAGGGCCCTGGGGGTCGACGAGGTTGCGTCCTCCACCTTCTGACCGCCGACACAACCGCCGCGAGTCGCTAGCCAACTACCACCACTGCCGCCGCTGCCGTCCCCTAGTCTCGTTGCCTCGAGCCCCTCGACTGCGTCTTCCTGATGGCCATCTTGTTCATGGCTATCGTCTAGCGAACCCGACCGAGACGCATCGCCGCCTGAATCCAGGCCCAGGCCCGAGAGAGCGGCCAACCGGATCTGCAGTGTTGCGGCCGCCTGCTCGAGGGCAGCCATCTCCGCCTCCTCGTCGACTACGGCGCCCATGTGTCTCTTCCAATTGTCGGTTGCGAGCTCGTGCCGCTCTCTCAGCTTCGCGAGGTCTCTCTCAATCTGCTTCGCCTCACAGTGGCGTTCTTGCTGTCGCAGCGGGTGTTGCTCCCCCTCTTGGGCTGCGAGGAACGGAGCAACGGTCCGCAGCGGCGTCGGCGACGAGGATGAGGACGAGCGGGTCGGAAGATATTGAGGAGAGGGAATGTCGGTGGTCCGTCGCGCATGCTGCCTTCTTGTTGTCGGGGACGCTCCGACCTGGCCGGGCTCGTGGCTTCGGGTCTTCCTGTGGCGGCTGTTAGCGTGCCGGATGCGAGCGGTACAGACAAGGTTTTCGAGACACGGACCAATGATGCTGCACTTACTCGCTGGCTCCTGGTGAAACGACCACCTGTAGCCAGAGGGCGCAGTCTGGAAGGGGGAGCCGTGGCCGGCGGCAGGGGGAGGGGCGGCGGGCATTCCTCCCCACGTCCCTCCTGGCGCTCCCAGAGGGCCGCGAAGGGCATGCGGCCCGGGTCCGACGGCCAGGTCGAGATTTGGCTGATGTTGGAGGGCCAAGGCGATGCGCGGCCCGAGACCGAGGCCGAGCTCGGGGGCGTCTAACGTGAATAGGTCCGGGCGGTACCGCTTGATCTCGACGATGCGTTGCTGCACGTCGATTGGCAGGCCAGCCCACGACGCGGCATCCAAGGGCGTAGCAAGAGCTCATGGCCATAAGGGCAGACCGCGTTGTCGGCGTGAAGGGGAGGGTGTCCATGTCAACGCTGCCCGTTACAAGTCGGTCCAGGCATGCGATGGGCTGGTCCGTCATCAGCTTAAGGCCTTGACCCTGACGTACTGGAGTGGACGGCATCGCCGGAGCATCCATGGCTCGCGCCAGTGCGGCCGGGGAGACCAGGGACAGTCGGCAGTGTTGGACGGAGATGGACAAGGAGGGAGGGCGCCGCGGTGCAAGGGAGTTGAGCGCAGGCGGTGGCAGTTCAGAGAAGAGGAGGAATCAGTGAGAAACAGAGAAGGAAACCGGCGTACAGGCGGTTGTTGAAAGTAAAAGGGGCGGTCATCTTGAAGGCGGTCAAGTGGGTGCAGGTGCAGTCCGGTCGACATCCGGCCCGTTTGCACCTCACCTCACCTCACCTCACACCATTTCGTTTCGCCCAGCAAAGCACAGCCGCGTAATGGGTCTTTGGGCTCAACAGAGAGCAAACGCACCCAAACGGGACGAATGTCTGACTGGGTAATTCCCCAATTGTCTGTCGCCACCGCCGCGGATCGAGGGGGGGAGGCCTCCACTATAGCCGTTTACGGACTGCAACTCATCGCGGCCCTCATCGCGGTTTTCCATCCAGGATCCCTTTGCAGCGGAGACGACAAACATGGAGCCTGCGAGACTGGGGTCGGGCTCTGCAAGAGCAAGAGCCGAAGACGACGACGCTCCTCGACCGCCACTGGCCGCGACGACGCCGCCGCCAGATGCCCCCGAGGAGGGAGAGGGAGAGGGAGAGGTGCGACGCAGCAACCGCAGCAACCCATCCCCTCGAGATGGCCGACGAGCCCCAAACACGCCGCCGCCGCACTTGCAGAAATGGCGCGGCTACTTCCTCGACGAATTGTGCCTGAAGACGCCCGGGTCCAAGCCGAAGACGACGGGCAGCAGTAGGCGGCCCAGGATGCCGTGGACGGTGGACGACAAGGTGGCACTCCGCGGGTTCCTGGCGCAGCACTCACACTCGCCCGCCTCGCTATCAGCCACGGACCGCGCAACCTGCGACGGATGCACCGAGGCGGCGCTCCGAGGAGCCGCAGCGGATCTCGGCTTTAATACCGCGCGCGTCACCGAAGCGCACAGTGGTTCGGGTTTCGTGACCGCATGCTCACGCACTTTGTCTACGAGATGCAGCGGTGGGTCGAAGAGGGCCGGATCCAGGAGGTATTCGACGCCGAGAGGATGGCGCGACGCTACGTCTGGGACGACGGCGTGCGGCGGCGATGGATGAGGGCCAAGGCCACCTATGCTGAGGATGGCGATGACGCGGGCGGGGACTCCCCAGACGTCTCAAACGAAAACACACCCGCCTCCCCGACACCGTCCCGGGAGAGTCCCAGGCCCGCGTCTCCTACAGCAAGGGAGGATCGGGTTGCGGGGCGGCATCGGCAACAGAGCCCTCCCATAGAGCACCAAGAGCAACACAACCGAGAGGCTGTCGATTGTGGCCACGAGGTTCCGGTCGACGCGGCGGCGGCGGCGGCGGCGGCGGCCCGAGAGAGCCAGAGGGGGCGCATGATTCATCTCCGTCACAGCATCATCGACCTCGTTGCCGACGAGCGCCGCAGACTGTTTCCCGGACTGGTGCCACGGCCATCGTTGCGACAGCACGCCTGCACACAGACGGAGACGGGACTCGCGGCGGCGGACCGGGTGCGGCGCGAGAGGAGACGCGTCTGGGCCGAGCTGGAAGAGACGGCCAGGGAGTGCAACCAGCTTGCGTGGGCGCGCGGGCTGCGCATGCTCGATGTCCTCGTACGCGGGCTGGGTTCTGCGAGGGAGCGGGCTCGGGCGGCATTGGCGGCGGCATTGACCGTGGCTCCGGCGTCGGTTTGACACTCGGTCAGGTGGCGATTGAGGCAAAAGGGTGATTGATGTATTGTGCAGATTCTGCTGTAGGCTCGTGTATCATTGTATCATGAAAATCGCAGGGCCCCAGCTATGCGGGCTTCAGTACGCCAATATCGCCTACAGAGTGCCCCCCTGGCCGGCGCCCAATTTGACACCAACCTCACCTACCTTGCACCCGGACACCGAATAGTTCGCCGCCGCATCTTGTGGACGAGACTTTTTGGCCGGACGAGCTTTTTGGCCGGACGAGTTTTTTGCCCGGATGAGTTCTTTTGGCCGGACGAGCTTTTTGGCCGGACGGGTTTTTTGGCCGGACGAGTTTTTTGGCCGGACGAGTTTTTTGGCCGGACGAGTTTTTTGCCCGGACGAGCTTTTTGCCCGGATGAGTTTTTTGCCCGGACAAGACCTTTGGCCGGACGAGTTTTTTGCCCGGACGAGACTTTTGGCCGGACCAGCCTGTGGGCTCCACTGCGGGAGTCAGTCGGGTGAGAATTAATTTTCCCCAAGCGCAACCGGAATAAAGTTTCGCCGAGCTGCAGAACCAAAATTGCGAAGGCTCACAGGTCTGCGGAGCAAACACTGCATGGGGCTGCGACCCGCCTGCGCGTAAGTATGGCATCTCGAGTCCCTCCTGTTCTTCTTGCGATTCTCGTCGACTCGGAACAGCCAGTCGCGCGCTTCACTCGTCAGCCATGGTCCAGCTGCGCGCGCGCTCCATCAGCCCCGGCAGATGCGAGGCAGACTCTGGCGCCGTTTACAGCTCCCCCGAATCCGGCCACCGGCCACCTTCGTCCTTCTCCCCCCGCGCGACACCGACACCGACACTGCCGACATGAGCAGCACTCCAAGACCCAGACACGGCCACGAGCGGCCATGGCCATGGCCATCCCCGAGATGGATTTGACGCCCTGCGCTTCAGCGTTGGTATCACAAGGCAATCCGTCGAACGACGACAAAAACAACATCACCACTTCTCGCACGATGGCAACGCCACTGACGACGCCGCCGCCGACGCCGATTTCCTCCTGCAGCCCGTTGAGATGTGCTTCCACGAGTCCTTCGTGCCGGCCGCGCACCATCCCGTGTCCCTCCACTTCGAGAGCGCCGAGCGCGTGACGATATGCCCGAGGCCACCGGTCATGCCCACTCCAACGCCGCCGCGAAACATTGCCGAGTACAACCCCGTGCTCATCTGCCCCGTCTACCAGCTTGCCAAGCGAGACGACACAGGCCCCGCTGGTGTCCACGACGGCCTGGGCAGGATCCGGAGACTGCTCTGCGCCTCGGCTGTGCGGACTGTCACAGCCACCGCTCTTGTGGTCGTCCTTGTCGTCCTCCTGTGGCCGCTTGCTGCTGCGCGCCTCGGTCGCCTGCTCTGGCCCGAAGACAACTGCCGCCGCCCAGCCGAAGTCCACCACGCAGCCGCCGTCTTGCCCGTCCTCTCCGACCTCGTCTCTCTCGCCGAGGACTGGGCTGCGATACCCCAAACCATTGTCACAGGCCTCGGGCTGCAACATCCCCCACCACTCGGCGAGGACGTCCCCCCCACGGCGATGTCCTACCTCAAGAGTGCCCCAGACCTCGCCCACGAGGTCGTCGTCGAAATTGCCAGGGCTGCGCCGCTTGAGCGGTCTCGCCGTGCCGCCGCCGCCAGTCTCGCCTCTTCCATCGGAGCGTCAGCAGTATCGGCCGAGGTTGCGTAGAAGAAGACTAGGGCCCACGCGGGACTCTACTGGATCCCTGATATCATATCGCGGCTCGACCTCGTGCGGCGCCGAATGCGAGGACTTGTCCTGGGCGTCGAAACCGACGAGGCCTTCTTTTCCTCGCACGCCTCCCCCTTCGCAAATGTCGACCCCGACCACGGACGACGTCGGCTGGGGCGTTTCGTATCCCGGGCCGGCAGCAACACCACCGGCCGCATCGGCGACCTGAGTGGCTCAGAGGCAGTGCGTGGCGTGCTCAACATGTATCAGGACATGTTTGTCCATGGACTCAACAACGGCATCTGTTCCTTCTTCAGCAGATGCCGTCAACCCAACGACAAAGCCATATACATGCATGACGACATTGGCCGACTGCATCCCGTGTGCCAGCTCCCCTCGTCGTCACCCCCGCGCGAGTCCATGGCCGATAGGGACCGTCGCCTCGCCAGCTTCCTCGAACGGTCACGCAAGCTGAACCGCGATGACCAGGAGGCAAATGCACCAGCAGACGCCGGCGCGGGGCCGGACTGGGCCGGTTTCCAGAGCGCCTGGCCCGATAACGACACGCGAGAGCCGGATATCGTGGTGCTCGTGCGGCACGCGACCAGCATGGCAAGCGACGTCGATGCGCTCCTCGCCGAGGCGCGCTCACTGGGCGTTTGGGATCCATTCGCGTCGCAGAGCCGGCCGGCAACCGCCGCCGCCCGCCTCGCCGCCGTGCGCACGTCGTTTCTCTCCTCATGGGAGCGGCAGTCCGTCGCCGCCGTTCTGTCGATCCGGGATGTCTGCTCCCACGTTTCGGCTGCCGCTTCCGTCCTCGAGGACCTGCGCGAAGGCCACGGCTGGCTGAGCATCGACTTCCTCGACTTCCTCGACATGCCATCCATCCAGGCAATCACTCGTGACGGCAACCTTTACATGCGGTGCGCCCGGAGTGTGTTGGTTACGCACAAGCTGTTCCCAGACCCGCTAGACCACGCAGACGAAGTCGAAGCATTGTATGTACGGCTGCAGACCTCCGCGCAGCAGGTTGCTTCCGAGCTGGACCGGCTGCTTGCCGAGGACGACCGCGACGACCGCGACGATAAATCGTGGGCTGAGGCGAGGCAACGAGCCGAGACTACTGTTGTCGTGACAGCTGCCACGGGCACGCCCGCCGGTCCCGAGAAGACGACGACGGTTGGGTTTTATGCGGCACTAATGCTGAAGCTGGGACGCATGAAATCCGCCGTGGTTGGCGGCACGTCGAACGGGACCGGGCATCGCGATGGCGGCTAAGATGGACGGGCAGCGCGAGCAGTACGAGCTGGGATACGTATTACAAGCCAGCGTACATGTGGTATCAAGTATAGCTGAGCAAACGTGATTCTTTTCCGCCTATTTATAGACTATCTATAGCTTTGTGGGCCTTAATTAATTGCTGTTCTTCTGGTAAAGGTAGAACTTAAGGTCCCCCCACACGCCCAGCGCCCGCAGTATGTCCCGCGCGATGACATCTGCCTCAACCCGCGCGTCATCAGACAGGCGGCCGGCATCGATGCTACGCATCAGGGCGTCTGCTGCGGCCAGCTCCTCCTGCAGCCACCTCCGTTCCTGCCCGACGGCTTTGAAATAACACTGCTGTCTGGCGTCGAGCTCGTCGGCGAGCTGGCAGAGCAGGCCGCTTGTCGAGAACATCTGCTCGAGGAGCCGCCAGCCATCCGTCTCCGTCACCACCTCGCCGTCAATATCCGGGGTGCGTCCGCCTGCATGGCTTCTCGTCAGCTCCTTGCTCATGTTAGGGGACAAGGAAAGGGCCCGGGATAGGGATAGTGTTATACGGTACCTTGTATTTTGGCCGCCTCAAGCCCGTGGCCGGCCAGCTGCTCCATCGCACACATCCGCCCTTTGAGATGCTGCAGGCCGGACATGCCCGAGCGCCAGGAGCTCTGCATGATGTCCATGGTATTGTTGCGGTGGGCTGAGGCTGCGTGGATCATGGCAGTATAGGCCGCGAGATGAGCGCGGACCTCTGCCAACGGCTTTGGAAGAGGCCGCCAGCGGCGCGGGACGAGACGCCAGGAAAGGGAGAATGGTGTGGGGGCGTTGACCGCGGGCATGCTTCCTTGTGCGGCACCGGCATGATGCAGGTGGTCGCTAAGGGTGGTCATCACGGCTTCCTCGGACCGGACTTGCCTCCCGAGACGCTCCGTCCACTCGGCGTTGAGCTCGGCCAGGGACGCCGACACCGACGCCAGCCCGCCGATGTCCGTTCCGGAGTTGGCATCGGCGGCGGCGCGATCCAGGAAGTCCGCCACGGGGGGCATGTCGGAGAGCCGCATCGCGGAGAGTCCCGCCATGCTGACGCCCGCCCGCTCGACGCCGCCCGCGAGAGCCAGGATGCCGTGGAAGGGGATGTCGACGGCCATGACGGCGGCCGTCGTGGCGGCGGCGGCGCCGGTGGCTGCTTCGGCAAAGCCTGGTTCCACAGGCAAGGACACGCGCCATGGGAGCGAGCTCCGGAGCCAGCGGCCCGGGATGCTCCCGAGTGTGACGGCAGACTCGGCTGCTGAGAGGAGAGATGCCCAGATTATTCGGACGAGCGTCCGGACACAGAGGAGCACGAGCAGAAGCAGAACCGTCTTGATTACAGGGCGGGACATGGCCAGTTTCTGCAACATTGTGCCCAAGATGAAAAGGTAAGTCCGGGGCCCGTCACTGGTTGGCGCTCTCTCTGTGCGGTCCTCGGGTGCGTAGTAGTTGTTATGGATGTTCATCGTCTTGCTGTTGTCCATGGTGTTGTGGATCGTCGTTGTCGTGGGAGTGACGGCTGTCGTGCTGCCAGTAGGATTGTCGGCCGCGGCATCTCGGTCTCTTACAGTGGCAACATGCCTTTCTCCCGCGTCTCTAACAGCGACCGCGCGCCTCTCGGCCCTGTCTCGGCGCCCGTGACGCTGCAGGTTCTTCTGGAAGTTGACGATGCCCGGAGGCAGCTCGAACGGAAGGTGCGGGGGCATGGTGAGGAGACGGCAAAGCCTGTCCTGTTGGCACCTGGGACAGGCGCAAGAAGAGGTAGGCATGGATGGGGTGTGTTGGCTGATATAATGGATACGGGTTAGGGAACAAGCAAGCAAGATCCATGCCGAAAGGAAGCGACACACTACTCAGGGGCCCTGTTGTTGTTAGATGCGACCAGCAAAGCAGACGCGAAAGGGGACGTTATGTTGGGCTTACAATGGAGTGAAACAACGCTGCTGTCGCTGGATTCGTGTCGAAAGGATTCACGTCGAAAGAAACCGACAAAGATTTCCAGAAAAAAACAGGGCTGGAATCATGTCGAAACGGCCTCCGTTCCGTCCAATCGCACTCGTTCTGCAGGGCTCCGCGCGGCGTCGGTTGACGGGGATCGCCGCCCTCGTCCTCTCGCTCATCCTCGTCGGCTGCACACGCCACGGCGCAGATTCGGACGGCGTTCCGCCGCCCTTGCACACCGCGCAACCAGTCGCGAACGAAGCCCTGTCATCCCTCTGCCGCGCCCATGGTTCTCTGCAGGCGCTGCCGTTTGTGCGCCTTGCCGACACTGGCCGAGTTCATTGGCGTCGACATTGACAAGTCGCCCTTCGCCATGGCCAATGCGCAGTACGCCACTGCAGAAAGCTTCGCGAAGCACAACCACGCCATCCTGCAGGGCTGGGTTCGGTCGTACGAGCTGCTGCTCGCGGGGGCCAGGCTGGAGGAAGCCGGACTCGTCCACCCGGACAGGGACATCGGCCGCGTGGCCGACGCCATGGCCGTCGTGGCCGCAACGCTGCAGAACGCCGAAGCGAGAGCGCTGTATCTTTACGAGCTGATGCCCAGCATGTACAAGGCAGCGGCCGACGGGGTGGCGAGGAGATTTGGCAAGGCGGCTGGGAACGATGAGGCCAAGGAGAGGGAGCGGAAGCGTCTCATGACGCAGTGGCTGGGGGCGGTGTGTGCAGGCCCAACGCAATAAGACCGAGAGGCGACATGCAGGTAGCCGAAGGACGGGGCCATGTTTGTCGCGCCGGGGCGGTAGCTGCGCGCGGTGTGGACAAGCATAGACGACATTAGTTGGGCAAGGTGAAGAAGGCCGTTTGATAAACATACCCCTTCCTCCTCTCCTCCTGCTCCTTCTCCCTATCTCTAACCCAGCCTTCCCACCGGCCGAGTCTCGCGATGGCCTCCGCAGACGACCCCAAAGCGCCTCCGGGACGACCGTTCACCGGCGGGCGTGTTATCGAAGCAGCCACGAGTAGGTTTGGTGAATCGCGCACGAGCGGCAAACGAAAGTGCGGCACGACGAGGCTGGCTGTCCCTCTTGCAGCTGCTGAAGACGAGGCAGCGTGGCTCCCGAGTTGGAACAGAGGCGAAGGGGTGCTGAAGGGGTATATCACGAGGTACCTGTCGAGGTGGATTGAGGATGCGGGTGTGGTCGGAGGAGGATTTGATGGCGACGGCGTGCATCCCGGCCCTTCTGCGCAGCCAGGCGCGGCCAGCGAAGATGTTGCGGTGGAGATGCCTGAAGTCATCAGGGAGCGTGGGGACGAGGCACAGAGCCTTGTGGACGGCCTCTCTCTCGTCGTCATCCAGGACGCAGACACACACCCGTCCGCCGAGGCGGCATCCTCGTCCTCGGCGGCGGCTGGCATACACAACCGCGGCGGGCGTCGGCAGCCAAACCCGGCCAGGTTCCCCAACTACACCGCATATCGGGAGGCGCTGGCGGCCGAGGAGGCGGGAGACGGTCTCTCTCAGCCACTGCCACGCCGGCCGGATGCGGCCATTGATTTGGGGTGGTTTGCGTGGTACAGAGAAGCCCATGGGCACGGGAGGAAGAGATAGATATCGGCTCGGGGCACGATGTAATTCAGAGGAGTTTTGCCCGGGCTGGTCACGTGCTGACGCGTGCAGCACGCGAGGCCCAGCTGTTGACGGGCACCTCGCCTGCATCGCCTGGCCAATGGACCTCGATATCGCAAGCCCGTGCTTCAGCCACGCGCGTCGCAGGGCTGGGTGCGGCCTGATTGAAATCGAAAATGCGGAGGTGGACCGCGAGGGCATCGTCTTTGCCGTCACAACCACAGCCAACCGGACCCCTTTAGCATAGCTGCCATCTTCAACAAAGGGCTGCCTGCTGACGAACCTTGGAACAGACTTTCCACACCGTCTTGTCACGAGACAGAACCGTCTCACCTTCGTCTGCAGCAAATTTGCTTCTCATCACGCATGATGCGGGTGCCATTCATGTTCTGTGGAATCATTGTAATAGCCAAGCATTCCGGCTGTGACGGAGTTGATGCCGAGTTACAAGTCCTCCATCCATGGGCGAAGACTTCAGGCAGCCACATGTGTCCCGAGAGCTGCCATCGTTAATATTAATATCACCTTTGTATTCTTCTTGTGTGGAGAGGGCAATACCGCTGTATTACTAGCTGACTCTGATGTGAAGCAGGGAGAGTGAGCCTGGCCAGGCTGGGCCTATAGCCTAAGCTAAGGAGGCTACTAACTAAGGCTATATAACCTCTAGGTAGTTTATACCTCTACACCTCCCTATAAACTTAATAAATTATTAAAATCTTATAGTATATATAAATAAAGTTTTTTTAAGATAAATGAATAAATTAGTTAAAGAATCTCTAAATTATTTAAAATTAAAGAGTTTTTAAAAGATTAAATATTTTTAAATTTTAGTCTTTTATTAGTTTAGTTTTTTTATATTTTTAACTTTAATAATTCTTTATTATTTTATATTTATTATTATACTTAATATTCT
>JAOWMA010000264.1:0-74048 GCA_025962755.1 Colletotrichum tropicicola
TATAGAAATCTATTAAATAGATAAATAAGATAACTCTATTGACGGGTTAACAAAGAGATTATTAAATAGAGCTCTAAAAAGACTTATTAATAAAGAAATAATAATAGTCTATATAAAAGAATAAGTTTTAAAGGCCTAATAGTGATAAAGTGAATAAAAGAGATTACTAATATAAAATATATAATCAACTATATATATAGCTATTAAAGCCTATTAAAACTATTATTTTTAAAGATATATTATAGTTGTTAAAGACGTCATTTTTAGATTTAATTAATAAGTTAAGTATACCTATTTACTAACATTATTATATTAGTTATTTGTTATTATTTTTTAGACCTTTTTATTAAGTCTATTTCACTTATTTTCTACTATAGAAGAAAAAAGAATTAAATATCAAAATAAGATAATTAAAGACTAATCTAAACTACTTATTAACTTACTTAATAAGTTAACTATAAAATATAGTTTAATAGTATAACTCTAGACTTATATAACTAAGAGACTATAAGAATCTCTATATAGGGCCTACTCCGAATTATCTCCTTAGATACTTTATAACTATTAATTAAAGTGCCCCCTATTGGGCTGGTTACTACCCGAATTACGCTGTATATAGCAATCTATTTATCCCTTTGGTGATTGAAACCAATAAAATCCTTTCCCCTCGTCTATTCGATTGCCCAGGGGTGTGTGAGAATCAGGGTGTTTGAATGTGGCCTCGGAAGACCGCGGGGAGAGGGCGAATGATGGTGCCTTAAGGCAGGACTTGTTAGAAAGAAGAAAGGCACAGCTTCAGGGACGAAGACCCATTTCATCCCACTGCTGTTCTGTTTGGGTCTTTTGTCTCCAACCCCGAGTCTCAGGGCCCACAAGGTGAAGTCCAGTAGCAATCAGATCTCCTCACCATGATGAGGCATTATTCAAGGGCTTGTCAATGGTCTGTGGGTGAGAAACTTTCAAAAAGACATTGGTGGATTCGCTTGACGGTTTCCACATTGCGAGATCAAGGAAGCAGCACCGACTGCCTCGTCCATGGGTGCAGTATTTTCAGATAGGCGGACCCCTGGCGCCACTGATTCATTCTGTCGTGATTAAAGGGGCATGAGGATCAAGGAGAAGATGTGATACGACTGTGACGAGCCAGCTGCAGGCAGCCAAACGCCCGGCTGAGGTGCTGGGCGTCAACCTACATGTATGTAGAGGGCAGGGATGCACGCGTCCGCAGATGGCTGGACCAGTAGACCTAAAGTGGTACCACCCCCGAAACAAAGATAGGGGGCTTGTCTCTCATGGTATGGTACAGGACTTTGGACGAAAGAGATGGAATGTGCCTCCACATCCGCTCTTGCTTCCGATCCATGTCTGTTGACGCGGACCAAGACGGCACAAAGACAATGGTCGTCCCTATTGACTGGTGGTTTTTAGGTTCTCGTCTTGATTACTTTTCATCTGGAGCCGTCAGAATGATTCCAAATTCCCACTTCTTGGTGGCTTGGCTCTTTCTATCGCTTGAAGTTCGACACCAGAGCGGCCCGTGGCTCTCCCTGGGTGGGGAGTATCGACATCCACCAGAAATCCTCAGTGGGTTGGAACAACAGCAAAGAGGTTATAAAAGACACGTGGACCCATGACTGGAAGATTTTAGCCTGCAAACATCTGGTATCTTGTTCTCCGGGCCTTAGTTTCTGCTCACGAAACAATGAAAGGTTTCCCCCGTCATCACCGATCCCAGCGACTGAAAGGTTGCGACCGAGACCCGATGGGCCACTCGTTTGCGGTGGGATAACAATCTAACCCGTTCCTGATATTATCGACGAAGTGCTTCAAGTAGAAAGTCACGCGGATGATTCTATTCCGTCTCAATCTTGAGCCTTGCTTCACGGGATCAGCCTCCGGGCTTTCGTCGCGTGAGGAGGCCGGCATCGCAGTAACAGGTTTCGATTCCGAACAACGAGCCAATGAGATAAACCTGGAACGAACTCCAGATATACCAGAAGGTATTTGGCCCAGATCAAGAGCACGATATATCTCCACCGCTTTCAATTCTGGTCAAACTGCGATGACGAGCGTGGAATTTGCGAGCAGAAGCGCAAATTGCCTTTGTGCTTGAATCCCTATCGAGGCAATAGCTTTCCCCGACCGCAATCTCTGGTGAGATCTCTGAATAAGCCTTCAGTCAATGCCATCAAAACTTCTATCAATACTTCCAAACAACCGGTGCTTTGGACGCGGATGCCACACTAGGTTCATTTGAAAGCAGAGGAAACGCATGCTATTGAATACGCGCAACGGATTGATGTCATTTGGTAGTAAGTTACCATCGTCAAACACTTCAACATCTACATTTGGAACACTAACAGCTTATGGGAACGATCTACGAATTCCAGATTTACTTCACCCTGATATTCTCTGTGGACTTTTGGTTCTAAATATTAGATTGGTACCCGGCCTCCTCATTCCACTCTTATTGACCGCGCTAATGCCATCTTCTGTCGGCAGTTTCGAGAACGAAATTACGAATCAGAACGAGATCAAGACCATCGAACGATACCTTGTTTGGCCCTGCGGTCTGCCATAAGGGCAGAAAGCTGCGGATTTCCTTTGGAATGTAACCGCCGGTCTCGACAATCCCCGTCGAATATTGACGGAATTCAGCATAACTCCTTTGCAACGTACACATATAGAAAAACCGATTTGACAGATTGTTGGGGCTCAAGATACTGAGTAATGGAGATCAAGAGCAGAACGGCAGCTTGTAAGCTGGTGCTCTCGAACTCTGCGGAAGTTTTCAACTAATGAAAAAGCCTCCCGAAGATCTCTCGTTACTGCTGATCTATCAACCGAACAGGGGGAAAGCTTTGTCTTGAACGTCTTGTTTCCTTGGACCTTTCCTATATTCGGCTGGACAAACTTTTATCTCCCCAAACCATTGTGTAACTACAAGATCCATTGGATTTATCATTGGAGACGCTTCGCTTCAACTTCAAGCTCGATCAACATGCCTGGAAATGCCAAGTGCGGTACTGCGACTGCCGTCCACACCGGCCGATGGCCCGGGATGCGCTCCTTCAGCCTCTCGGCCGTCGGTTCCCACGAGGTGCGAATATCGCAGTGGTACGACGTAGCAAATAGACATCCTCCCATCCACGTAGACCTGCTGCTCTGAGAACGATGTCGACGTTCTCCATAGCCAAACGAATTTGCTTGTCACTATCATTTGCGTCGAGTGCCCCAGACTCCGGATCCCATCCTCCTTGCCCTGAACATTTGACTAAGCCGTTGCCGAGATCGACGGATTGGGAGTAGTGACCCAGCTGACTATGCTTCTGCGCAGCTCCGGGGGGGTTGTTGTACGTAAGGGAGGACATCGCTCCAGTCGGGGAAAGTGTGGCTATTGTGAATCAGGGAGTCCTTGCAACTTGAAACTACTAGCGTCAGCAATTGAAAGTGTACCTCGTTTGAGTCGATGTTCGGTCTAGCAAAGGCGTGTTTGAAGAGTTTGAGGCCATGCAGAGATGAACGGGAGATACATACGGCAAGTTCGATCAGTATTTGGTGGCAGGGGTAGGACGGGTGGCACTCAATGACGAGGTCTCGCGATGTCCTTCTCTAGACTGGGTACACAGACACGGCAACTACTCGGAAGTCGGGGGTAACATACAGCTCGTAGCTATTTCGAAAAGAATTCAATTCTACTAGAGAAAAGACGAGGCAGTAGTGAACATGGGCTTCTTTTTGAATGCCCGAAACCGCCTCTCCGTCTTTGTGGCCATCTGACTTCCTTCTCCACATCGGGATCTCCAGAACCGCAGGCGTTGGAGACATCCGTTGGAGACGGTGGAGACGATCGCCGATCCGACATGGATGACGAAGGACGCCTTGTTGATATGTTCAAATACCATGGATTGCCGAAATTCGTTTGTGTTCGCACAGAAAATTCCGATACTTGTAATTCAAATCAGGAGAAAAGTTTTCGTTCAAAGACTGATTTGGGCTGCTAACATGCATGGGCCGACATGCGCCTCGTAAAATATAATCACCAGCGACACCTTGGTTTATGGCCCATGGTTGTGCATCGAAAAGAAGTCTTTGAGACTGATTGTAACAAAAATTTTATAATTTGGTCCATCGATTTTGCGGCGGCAGCTACCATAGTAGCTTTATGTATCAAGACTGGCCTGCCTGTGAAGCAGACATGGATAGTTCCCGTGCGCAGAAGTCGAGAGCTCTGCCCAATAGCCGGGCAAATGACTTATCATCTAGAGCTTTGAGAACATGACCCCAAAATTTAAGGATGGAATATGAAAGTATTTCGTCGTTGTGATCAAGTGGTAAACTCATGCTGTGAATATCATCCACTGAAGAGCAAGCGGCGGTAACCAGAACTTGAGTACGCTGGAGCAACGATTGTTCGCCTGGAACAGGTGAACACAAAAGCCAGAACTAATCATGATTTCTTCATGAGTATCATACCTTGATTAATCGCCTCTTTGGTCGAGGCATGGATAATCCATCTGGAGAGGAAAACAGCAGAGTGAAAAGCTGACAAGATTGACTCAAATGTCCATGTGTTAACGCTTTTGCGAATGAAAAACATGAATCCGGTCTCTGCTGGCTCTTCTAAGAGACCTATGCAAGTTTCGACGATAGGGAGAAGAAGCTCTGATGACGCTTGGAAGTTTACGGACAGATTTCGTAGTGTGGTTGCAAGCTTTGATGGGCCTCCTGTGCTAAGCGATGCGACATCGAAACCATCGACGCCCAGAAACCTGTGTAACAGAGCAAGATGTATAAGACTTTTACAAGAGTGTCGTAAAGCTGGAGCACCAAAATCTGTTGAAGATGTCTCTAAAACGTTTTCCCACAGTTTTGAGAGCACCCCCAATGCTTTTCTGAGAAACAGTAACGAATTGTCAGCAACCCCGACAGGCAAACGATATGGACCTGGCGTCTTACACAAGTCTGTCAATCTCCAAAGCCCCTGTACTTGCCAATGTGGGAATCTGCGATGCTTCGTTTAGCAGCCTCACCCGTCCCATGATGAATCCAATCGTGACCCAAATTCTTTCAGGGCCGATATTCGCATCAGTGAAGCCAGAGGCTACGGATTGAGATGTGGTTTGAGGATTTGCTTGCAATATCAAGGCCTCCAGATCGAAAGTAGACATAGCAGATCTCCAATCATTGGAAACTTGAGTTCTGTGGCCTACCTCAAGCTCCTCCCACTGATCCAATGAGCAAGGGAGGCGTAAAGTAGAGTTGACCTCAATTGGGGTGCCGCGAGATCCCACTAAGAGACCGTGGGACATCAAGGCACAAGTTCCAAAAACTTGGCTACGCTTGATCATCTCGGCAACTGTCAGTTGATGAATGCCGGAAGTATCGGGATGACCAAGTGATTTTTTACTGGCGCAAAGCCAGAAACTCAGACCATCGTCAAGAAAACGGAGCTCATCAACAAGATCGCTGGGTTGTTCCAGCTTGATATACTCCAACAGCAGTGAGAACGTGTCTATCATCTGATAGGTGGTCCTGTAAGACGATCAGACGCTACTCTTAGTTCTTTTCCAGAAATTACTTACTGGGAATTTTGATCGTCTACGTCTCGTGGCCTCTCAACAAGAGGCTTGAAGGCGAAGAACCTGCTAGCCATATACAAGATAGTTGCGTTCGCTTTTTCGAACAGAAATAACGCTCCCAAGGCAAACGTCGCCGCTCTCAACGCAAAATGCAGCCTTTCTGGCTTGAAGTTGGGATGAATTAGTCGAAACCTACTGTTCCTTGAGTATGACTTGTAATATCGTAGGCACGCTTGAGAAGACGGTGCCACACATTCTGGATTGTGCCTCAGATATTCTTGCCATGGCTCTTCGACGTCAAACTCGCAGAAGTCTTGTAGAATGCGTCAGAAAAGTTGTGAAAGAACGGAAATCATGACATTTGGAATGACTGAACCTGTTACAATTGCTACTCTCTCAAGGGAAGATGTACCAAACGTAGGTGAAGTTACGTAACTCGCGTCAGCCTCGGCGACGTTTAAGGCTTGTCTGGGTACCTCGGCCCGTCCATCAAATCTATCCTCGGAGCTCTGATGCAGATTTTCGGCAATTTGCTGAAGTCCGCTGTTGCGAAAGAAGGTCTCGAATTCAGACAGAACGTTTTCGCCAGAACGTGAGCACTGGAATGATTGGCCTGAACATCATATTCGTTAATGCTACGAATGTTTGGGTGACTCATTATGCCAACCTAGGTTTTGGTATTCTGGTGGCAACGGCAAATTGCGACCGGGATTCTGAAGGGGGTTGTCACGATCATTGGTTGTTGATAAGCGCTCTCCCTGTCCAGCATTCTCGCCTACGGAGTCCACCTGTAATCTTCCTGCTTGGGACGCCTCAGAAGGACTTGCTGAGAAACCAATGGTGGCACTTATTGCGCGATGGTTCTCGCCTCTCGACGTCTTGTCTGTTTTGTGACTAATACTTCTGTGACGTTGGAGCAAATCTCTTCTTGTAAAGGATGAGCCACATTCACAGACATACGGCTTCTCCTTCGTATCTGGATCTGTACTATCAGCAATATATATCTAGCGTGCTAAGGGCACCAGAGCTAGAAAATCCTAGGGGTATTGCGCGCAAAACAGAAAAGCAACTTACGAATTCGTACATGCCGTTGGAGATGCTCGGATTTGCGGAAACCCCGATTGCAGAACGAGCAGACGTGCGGTCTGCTAGGCTGGTTTTCCATGGAGACAATTTGGAGAGGGTATGTTTAGAGAAAGCGTGGAGAATTCAACGAAGTCAACATTACGTATAGCGGCAGATATTTCGAGTGTCGTCAGGTACGCGAGTCAGATCATATGCACGTGAACGCGGCAGCTTCGCCCGTCGGGATTTGTCATGCTCGGGCTTTGGAGATGTCACGCAAAAGTGGAACCACAATTGCTAAGCCAGCAATTGCACCTATATCGTCACAGGAGAAGAGAATTCTCCAACGAAAACACCGAATCTCAAACAAACTCGTCAGTGGCACTCGAGAACCGCCGAAGCAACGCACGAAGAGACGAAACGGAGAAGTAATGTCGGGACAGACACCCCGTCGGAGAAAGTTCGCGGTTCCGCTTGCAAAGTCCGCCTGCACTTCATGGTACGCTAGTCACCCAGGAAATCTATTTCAAGCGCTGTTAACATGCCCCAGCAGAGCATCTCGAGTACGATGCAGTGGGGAAAACCCGTGTACCCGTGTAAGGACCTTGACTTTAACCCAAACTCTACAAGCCAAGTTTCAGTCCCTTATTTCTTCCAGTGCTTACGTAGAGGTGAGACGTGCAACTTTACGGTCAGCCGTCGGGGTCTAAGGTCGATGGCCAGCCCGGCTCGAACGGAAACCGGGATTTCCTCAAATCCAGTGTCGAGTAACCTGTCTAGAGACAGTGGTTTTGATAGCTCCAACGCTATTCTTGAGAACCCTATCCAGGCAGACGGTAGTCGAGAAGTTCCTACGGGGCTGCCATCTCTCTTTGGAGACGACGTTGAGTCTTTTCAATTCGACACCATCTTCCGCGGGGACTCAGAATCAAATCTTGATGACTTCTTTGCCAATCTTTTCAGCTGTCCTTCGTATCCCCGCATGAGCATCTATGACCCTGGGGTCGCGATTGCACCGCCGCTACAACAAATTGCCGGAAACTATCACTCCAATTTTGAAATGTATGTTCCTTTTGGCCGACCATTTCCTCCCAAGTGATCAAGCTGGGAAATTCCCGTGAACACATACAAAGGTCGAGCTCATGCTGATATGGAGACAGTCTACAAGCTTACTACCAACAGCTGTATCCGGTGTTCCCGATTTTACCCCCTCCTACAGAGACAATGCCCGAGACCTCTACGGTTCCATCGACCTTTGCTGTCCCTTACGAGCACTCGTCGCCATTCATATTGGCAATACTGTCCGTCCTGTCACACACGATTGGACGTGATGATGAGCAGAGTAGGACTGAACCAGAGCGCGAAAGTTGCAACAGCACTTCGGACGCCTTTGCTCAGTTGGCACTCGACAAAGTCGAAAAGTGGTCTCCTACCCGCGAAGGAAATGACGACTCAGTTCGTGCATCGTCGTTTCATCCAAACGTGCCGAAAACGCTCGAGGCTGTCTTGGCCTGCTGCGTTTTGAGCCTTTACCATTACCTTCAGAAAGGAGATGTTGAGAAGATGACCTCTTTTGCGCAAAGGGCTCTAGATCTCTTTCACGAAATGCCATCTCGCGACAGCATCTTCAACACAGGACGGTTTGATGAGGCGTTCCGGAGGGCTTGGTGGATGGCAGTGAGTTGACCGCGCATTCATGGCTACCTCAAGGCAGGACAAGACTAATTGAATTGAGCGGGCATAGTATCTGTGCCGCTGCAATGCTTCGATTGTAAGCTGCAAGGTAACACTAACAACCACCCACCGCCTTGAAGAAAAAGTACTGACGACCTGACGCTGGGTTAGTCTCCTAAAGAGGTCATTGATATGAGCAAGGTTTCGATACCGTATCCCACTATCAGTTGCTATCCACATGTGTGTCAGATCCATTCCATATCGCAGGCGAAATGCTGAGGGAGTAACACAGGTTTGGGAACGGTATGTCCGTGCCGAAGAAACGCTGGTTGCCGCTACGCTTCTCCTAGTCGCCTTGGTTCGAGGCTTCAGCTCCGAGACTGCTGTGTCATCCTTCCGTCGGAACATCAGACTTCTTGAAGACGTCATCTCACACCAGCTGAGCAAGATTCCCGCAACAAGCAGCGACGAGCAATGCGAAACTCGATCTCCCGAGTCGAGGCTCGCAGCTTGCCTACTTACAACGGCTCGAGTCCGGCTTTCGAGGTACCGGTCTGTTTCCGGACATTTGAGCATCCAAAACTGACCAAGAATAGTGCCCGGATCAAGTTGCATAGATATCGTGCCTTCATGGAACACCCTCGAATTCTGGAACGATTTGAAGCCGTACCTCCTCTGCGTAACTGCGACGGGGGTACTTTAGGTGCATCGCGTTCCTGGAACCGGCAGAACGTTGAACAAGCCGCCAAGATATTCCCGTTTCCAGCCGAACATTCGCAAGAGGTCTGCCATGAGTCCGCTGTTGACATTGCCAACGGCCTCGACTATTTGACGGCGCTGGACATCCATGGTCAGCAACCATTCTCTGTTTTATATTGCATCGATCACTCTAACAACTTTCTTTCTAGTGACTCCTGTCGTTTGCTCTGCGGTGCTGGCGGGTTACACCCTAATGATGATGTCTCACTTTCAGATACATGCTTCCGAAACAGGGTTTGAAGCTGTGTCGAACCGGCCAATACAAGACCGGTATCAATCTGGAATCACTACTTGCATTAGGTTGCTGGAACTCTTCTGCGTTGGTTTTGACTCCGTCAAAGGACTCAAAGGACTGTCTTTGCAGTTCTTTGCTGAGATCCACATCAATAACGCGTGCTCGTGATTCTCATGCTAAGTCTCCCCAGATCAACTTCTGACCGCCGCAGCAGCATGTAGTCAAGGCAATTCGGGATCTACCTTGGGTACAATATCAAGACTGATGGATCATCAATCCATCACTTAGCATCATTGTCGGTGATAGCCAGTTGGGCACTCCAAATTGGGGAAGTTGAATGCCCGAGTTATGGACACGATACATGACATCTCAACCCAACGAGTTTCGGAAGGTACCTGTAAAGACTTGTGCTTCGAGAAAAGCGATAGTGAAGCAAGAAGAAATGTGGAATGGAAGACCATCTATCAGCTCATGCACCTATTTTCCCTCAGCCTGATTTTGCTGCGTCATCGGAGCTCACGTGCGGGAGACAAATCAGGCTGGGCCGCATGCAGGACCGTCAACAAACCCCTCTCGATGCATCGGTTTCATTGGTTGTTTTTTTCAAAATCGCACAGAATTTCCGCCATAGTGTCTCTCCCCGCTTATCCCTCTGTTTTATCCAAACCGACGTCAGGTCGTCAATAGCTCCAGAGTCATCGCAAGCACAACTAGTGGCAGCCGTAGCCTCTAAGCTCTTATGTCGCTTTCTTAAAAACGATTACTCGGATCAAAGCGCTCACAGCCTACGAAAATGACGGGAAGGTACGAAGAGTATGACCAGCAGGAAGACTATCGCTACTTAGCCGCGCCGCTGCAATCGAACCGCGCCTACCACTCTGACGGTGAAACCCGGCAAAAGAAGAAGGCCACGTTCCGCGAACTAGGAAGGGAGTCAGGCGATGATCCATGGCGAGAAAAGCGAAGGCCTTCGCCCCCGCCACCAGTCATTGTCCCCCCGCCAGACCCAGGCCCGAGAGGCCAGTATTACGGCCAGGTCTCAACAACTCTCCCGTTCAGGTATGACCGTCGACGATTCTCATCCCAAGATATAAGGCCGTCGCGGCCGCTCAGTCCATCGCCGCCAGCAACCGCCGTTTCTCGTGCCGTTTATCTGTCGCCTACTGACGAAGATCGGCTGTACACTGTACAACCACCACAGATTAAGTTCCGTGAACCAATCCGAGAGCACAAAAGACGTGAAGAGAGGCGAACTGAAACGGACATGGAGGCAAATTACAAAGTCTGTTCTTCATCAGTGGAATTGGGTGTGGAATCTCAATTTCCGAACGCAAGTAGATCCAGATTTCGTTCTTCATCAATGGAAATGGGTGCGGAATCTCAATTCCCGGAAGCACCGTCTGATTCTGAGCGGAGAAGACGGCGCCGGCGCGATAAGGCCGAGAGGCAATACGCTGGCTCTGTCGCGGCGTCACTTGCCACATCTAGGATGTCGCCCTCTACCCTCGTGTCAGGCACGCTCGGAGACAACATCTACCAGTACAAGCCACTGAGTGAGGCCGAATTCCGACTTGTTAGGATTCTGCCGGCGAGGATGTCCAAGATAAAATGCGAAATACTTCACGCATCTATCACAAAGCCCCCGAAATACGTCGCCATTTCATATGCCTGGGGAGATGCGGGGGATACCAGACGCCTTGACCTCGAGGGCATAGAGATTTTGGTGTCAGTCAGTCTTCACGGTGCTCTGGAAGCTTTACGACAAAGGAACGAAGTGGTGACGGCCTGGGTGGACGCGCTTTGCATCGACCAGCAGAACCGGGACGAACGAACCCAGCAAGTTCAGCTCATGACCAGTATTTACACCCAAGCAGAGTCAGTGGCCATCTGGCTGGGCCCAGAAGCAGACAAGAGCCAAATTGCGACATCCTTTCTGCAGGAGCTTTCACACAAGTCCGAGTCTCCGCATCGGATCACGTCGCTTCTGGGATCCGAGAGCACGCAGGCGGAGATATCCGCTGCAGTGTCTCTCTATTCGACAGAGCCTACTGGAAGAGACTTTGGGTTGTTCAAGAAGTCTTTAATGCGCGCGATATCACGGTGTACTGCGGCTCCAATAAACTCCCCTGGGACGTATACAAGGAGGCGTCTCGTGTTTTCCAGAGACACAAAGGTGACCTGGACTACTACTTTCCAGGCAATTCGCAGGGCAGAACTTACCCAAGAGCGTCGCAGAATCACTTTACCTACTCCCAGATCTTGGCATACCAAGGCCCTGGTAGCCTGCCCGACGTGCGAGCCCTGGTGCGGTTTGGAGAGGAGTCGCTTCTGGAGGTGATGCGTGCCTGCAGGAGGAAGTTTGCCGCGGACCCTAAGGATAAGGTCTTTGGTGTTCTTGGCCTACTCTCAGAGAACGTGCGCAACGACTTTCCGGTCGACTACAGCCTGTCTGTCAAAGAGATTTACACGAATGTGGTGGACATCTTGGTATATAACACCAGTCGTCTAGACGTCATCTGCGAATCTATCCACTACCCGCTCCACACGAACACGTACAATCTGCCCTCGTGGGTTCCCGACTGGTCTCACATTCCCAACACGACGGCCATAGGCGCCATGAACATCACGCCCCAATTCTCCTCGTCCAAGAACACGGAAGCAGAGTTCGCCTTCATCGGAGACCGGGTGAACAAGCTGGAGATCACGGGCATCCGCGTTGACAACATCAGCTTCCACGGCATCGCGGTGGGGACGCTCTGCACATTGGCGGACTACCTCATGGCGTTCATCCACTGGAGGGCGCTCCTCCTGGGAAATTACGAAGCCGACGATCTCGAGACGCAGAACCTGTTTTGCAGGGTGCTGTGTCTGAATCAGGTGCCCAAGAAGTGGAACATCTCGCGGGACTGGGTGACGGCGTGCTACCACGTGTTCGCGTTCCTGATCCGCGAGCGGCTGCCGCAGATGCCGCTCGACCGGGAGCTGGAGCGGTGCGTCGACGCCAAGATAGATATCAAGCCTGACGCACGCCGAAGGTTTCTGCAGGAGCACTTTGCCTCTCGTATGATGGGTCGGTGCGTCTATGTCACGGAAATGGGCCGTTTGGGTCTCGGATCGGGGTTTATGGCCAGTGGCGACATCGTCGTTGTGCCCTTTGGCTGCTCTACCCCGGTCATTCTTCGGCCGGGCGTGCGACGCGGAGAGTATCGCTACGTCGGCGACGCGTACCTTCACGGTTACATGTACGGACGAGCTATTGATCAATTTCTGGACGGGAGAGAAAAGAAGAAAGGTTCATGCTTTACTGAGGGGTTCATGACATACACAGAGTTCAGCTTGTCTACCAAGCATTGGGAGAAGAAGTCGTTGTACTCTAATTGCTGCAAACGAAAGGGACCGCACCCGCAACCTCTGGTCCAGCCAGAAGCAGCTGTAAAATGTCAGCCTTGATTCATAGACGAATCAACAAGCCAAACTGAGCGGTAATGAGGCTTCCAGTCTTTCTATTAGATTTGATTCGAACATGTTCATGCACGAGCCACTTTCAGCAAGAGGGACCAAAGATTTATATGACAACTGCCCTCAGGGCTTTTGATTCTAGATACACACGCTTACGGGCATGTTCAAAAAAGGAAGAATATCTACAGGTAAACAAGCCTAGTAGTGCCTTTTCGCGGAATGCGGCACATGAGAGTCTCTCGATCGGGACAAAAGGTGCCCGAGCAGATCTCGCGGGGTGGTTTGTGAGCTTAGGAGCTCTTGATGTCGGACTCGGAGTACTTGCACGAGGCGGAAGGACCCGAGCCGTTCTTGGTGGGCTCGTCACCGGAGTCGTTGCCGGTGAAGGTCGTGCAGATGTCCTTGACGCCGGAAGCGACGATGTTGGTGAAGGTGGCAGTGTCGCCGTAGTTGGAGTTGATGCCTGTGAAGGGAGGGTTGTTAGCAGAGGATTTCCAATGCGTCGGCTGCGAGCCAGATTCAAGAACCCAAAAAAAAAGACTTACCAGCAAGGAGCTTTCCGGAGGAGGCGTTGATGTTGTCGAAGATGACGTGGCGCTCAGGCATGGTCTTGCAGTTGCCGCAGCTGCGGTACAGCTTGCCAAAGTCGGAGACGGTGAAGCCGGAGACGGAGAGGGTGCCGCCGCCGTTGTGCTGGAGAACCTTGTCCTCGGCGCCGGTGGCACCGCCGCCGGTGATCTTGGTGGTCTCGCCGGCGTCCTGCTTCTTGATGGTGAAGGCGTCCTCGCAGACGGCGGACCACCAGACGTTCTCGAGGGTGCAGCCGCCCATGCAGTGGACGCCCTCGATCTGGTTGGGGCCGATGATGACGTTGGAGAGGGAGGCGCCCTTCTCGAGGATGAAGACGGCGTCGGAGTCGCCGCCCTCGGCCTGGCCCGTGCAGGAGACGCCGCGGTCGAACTGCTTCATGCCGCCGTCGAAGGACTGGCCGGCAGCGATGGTCTGGGCGGCCTTGAGGACGGAGGTGCCGGAGGCGGCGGGCATGGCGCCGCCGGCGTTGCCGGTGCCGTTGTTGGGAGCGGCGGCCTGGTTGAAGCTGGTGCCGTTGTTGGGGGCGGAGGTGATGATGGAGCCCGGGGAACGGGTCTTGGTGGCGTGCTTGGTCTTGTGGGACTTCTTGGCCGTCTTGGTCTTGGTGGCCTTGGCCTTCTTCGTCTTGCTCGAGGACTCGGCGCGGGCGGCGTGGTGGAGGAAGTCGAAGTAGCCGTGCTCGGCGCGGGCGAGGGCGGTGGCCTTGGGGCCCGGGTTGGAGGCAGGAGCGGCGGCGATGCCGAGCACCAGAGTGCCGAGAGTGATGGCGAAGGAGTACTTCATTTTGAATGTGGTTGGTTTGTTGAAAAGGGTTGGTTAAAGGGAGGCGAGATAAGAGAGAGAGAAAAACGGCTTGTCTACTTGAGAGAATGAAGAAGTGGATTCAAGCCTGCTTGAAAGAGTGTAATGAACAAGGGAAGTCCGAAGAGGTCGTGAGTTGAAAGTGATGAGAGAGAGAACAGGAACAGCGTAGGCCGGATGTCTCGCCGTTACTTATATCAAGTGAGGTGCCGGGGTGGATGGCATCTTTCCACCTCCGAGTCTCCCGTAGAGTTACACTACCGGCAGGCCATATCGGGCGTGGTGCAGAGTCCAGACTGGAATTGGGAAGTGGTCCAACTCAGGCCAAGGCCAGGAGGCTCCATCTCCTCCGCAGGCTGCACAGATATCAATCAACAAGCGACGCGGAGGAAATGAAAGCGTCGATGCAGGCAGCGAAGATCGCACTAGAGCCACAAGCCCACCATGTTTCCGTAAAGTGGGCTCATCCAAGAGATCCTGTACACTAGGCTGTCAACTCTTTGGTCTCTCGAGAGCGCCAACTGCCATGCCATGCGGCGCGGGAGTGGTTGACTTGCCACGAGGGGGGGTGTGGGTGTGGTGGTGACTATGGTCTGAATCCCGTCGGTTGGCTCCATCGTAAAACGGAGTCGATTCCCGCGTTGGGACAAGGACTCATCCCAACTTGATTGTTTGCGCGCAGCTCGTTGCCCGAAAGGGAGGCGAGATGGCCACTCGCGGTATTGACGCCTCGACGGGGGACCCCGGAGTCCTGACTAGCCAGGCCCGCCCTTTAATTCGATCTCCTTGGCTTCAAAGCTTGAACGCAGACGAATCCCAGGTCTTGAATAGAGTGATCGCCCAAGACGGTGGACTGGCGGGAGAAATCCCCCCCCTGGCAGCCGTGCAGTTGTCCGTTGCTCAGCCACGCGCCCACACGAACACGGCAACATTTGTCCAAGGGGGGGACGCAACTCTCTCAGTCAAGTTGTCAACCCGAGTCGCTCGATCTCTCGGCCCTCTTTCACTCCCACACACACCACCTTTTGCTGCCCACCACCCCCATGTCATATCTCAATGTCGTAGTGCCCCTTGCAGGTCGTTTCGAAACAGTCGAGCATGCCGTCAGGGGTCTCCTCCAGCCGGCCAAGCCAACCACCGCGAACGTCTCTATCGCGAGAGCTCCACCATCTCCAGTTTTCCAAAGCAATGCCAAGCCTTTCTCAGACGAAAGGAAAAATTCATTGAGCCCATATTGATTACTGACCTTCCCGCGTCACCAAGGTTGCGGCCGCGCGGAGACGCCAGCGAGAGAGAGAGAGAGAGAGAAAGTGGTCAGGGTATCGGTAAGACGAGCATGAGCATGGTGCCCCTGAGTATTGCTGCTGGCCCCCTTGAGCGCATACCACGCTGCAGGTCGGGCGCTTTCATCAATCTTGGGCTTTCGTGCTGCCCGTCGTCACGTCACCTTGGGGCCCTCGGCGCCTCGCCCGTCGGTTTCCTCGGTTCACTTCAGACGGGTTGTGGTGATCCTATGGAGACCATCCCATCTCCCTTCTGCCCAGCTCTGATCGCCGCCCACGATGACATGGAGAGCGTGTGTCAGACTCTCTTAGCTGTCCCCGGCGTGAACCGCAGCCTTGGTAAGACACAGCAATTGCTTAAACACGAAGGTTCGAGAACCGGTCCAGTGCGCGCTGAGAACCATAGATCATCGCATACATGCCAAGGATATCCTGGCTTGGGGCTGCCGCAAGTTAATACCGGTGGTGCAGCCGCATATATTGGCCCCTATTATGGGGTGTCTGATCTGCCGCCGTGTTCTGGCCATTGGAGGCGGCCTTGGAATCCAGACTGAGAGGAAAAACTCGAAAATTGACTTACCTCATCATGCAAATTGTTTTTTCCCTGTCCGTGTTGCAGCTGTCACCCGTCCGTGTGGTGGCCGGAGGCATCTCGCCCACACTGCCGGAGGCCGGGCCCTATCGTGAGCAGAGAGTCATTTACAGGAGACCGGACACGACCCGGCCTTTTCCCAGGTCGGGGCCGAGCCAATCCTGCTCTGTTCTCGTCTGCTGCCCGTATCCTGCTGAGGGAGAAGAGCTTGGGTTCCCGTACCGCTTGTCGGAGATAGAGGCTCAGAGTCAATACGGCTGTCGCCTCCACCCGATGCGACGTCAGGTCGTCGTTTTCGGAACGGGGGGGAAGAAGAAACTCGACCCTCCGTCTGATCTTTTCATTCGTGGAACATCGGACCGTGAATGCGATGCTGATCACTCGGTGGCCTGGCCGTTGTCGATTTGTCTTAGACATATGACTGTCAATGCCGCGCGACGGCTCGCGATGACGGTTGTCGCCACGGCTCAGCTCACTCGGCCTCCACGTCTGTTTCTGACTGAGTAAGAGAGGCGGCAAATCCTGACACAGATTCGATGTGGCCGATGCTGCTGCTGCTGCTGCCGGTCCTCGCGGTCGACTTCCGTGGCCTGTTTCTCCGTGCTGGAATTCACATTCTTCGACCTTGCGGCGGCCAACTGTGGGCGGCGTCACATCCCTTTTGCGCCAGGAATATTGCGATCATCCTGCGCCTTTCCGCGCCCCTGGGACCCAATCGCCAGTGTCGCATCACCCGCCCAAATGCTGCGTCAAAAGGGACAGAAATAGAAAGCCATGGGAACTCCAGTGCCTCCTCATTGGTGAGAGCCTTGGCGGCATGTAGTCAGCGGCTCTTCTGAGCACGCACATCGCGGCGGCCCTGCGGCGTGGTGCGGTCGGTTCATCCTATCTCGATTCTCAGCACACGCCGTCGACGCCTGCAATCTCCATTGCCAAACCTTGACGCTCAGAGAGAACTCGACGTGCCGGGCTGTAAAACAGCCAAGCATCAGGGCGCGTGTGCGCGTCGCACGTCCAACCTGTTTGCTGATATTGACATACCTTGGCGCCGAGCCTTGGTAGTAAACGTCGAAAAGGGGGCAGAAAATCAGATCGGAACAGAGCGCGGCGACAGCTGGGTTTTCCCGGAGCAGCACTGGCCGCAGTGTGTTTTCCCAGTGCGATTGACTCAGGCTGTTCTTTCTTTTCTTCCCGAAACTCTGTCAGTAATGCCATAGCTGTTCATAATTGAACTATGGCCCAAGTCGGGTTCGTGCGACTCGCGCTGTCGGAAACACGACGAAAACTCAATTCGAGTACGACAGTGCGTCAAACACGTGGTATGCGCCGTACAGTTCCATACTAAACTCAATGCCGTGTCCTGTCTGTGAGCTCCCTTGTCGCCGCCGATCGATTATCCAGAACAACCGTCATGGGTCTTGTCGGACCCAATTGGAGTTTGACCCGACTGTAGAGGATCTCACAAATATCGCTGTCCATGATGATCAATGGGAACGCAAATTTTTCCGTGGCCAGCTTTTTTTACTACTGTGTTTTGGCTTGAGAGAAAATTGGAGATACTCCGGAAGCGGGATGTTGTCGGGCTCGGATGCCGACGTTCCAATGTCGAGTTCGTCGGATCTGCCCCGTTCAGCTTTGCGTAATTCATTCTTTTGACAGCCCGTTCATCACAAATTTCTTGGCAAGGGTTTGTCTGATCAAGATGCAGTCGCGGCTAGAAGGGACGTTCTAGACCTTCGGACGGGTGTTCCTCGCATCTCTGAGACGCTATTTAACGGCCTGGGGGAAATGAACAGGACCAGCCCCGACGCAAATTTGACTTGTGCGGCCTCGGTACCCGCGTCATCAACGTCACCCCGTTACCCGGCATCAATCTCTTTGCCCGGATGTCCCGAATTGGACTGCCTGACGTATTATTCAGTTTATGTTACGGTCGGACCACAATTCCGATCGCGCACTAAAATCTGGAAAAGTACTATTGTGTCGCTTTGGCCGGCGAACTTCTTCTGTCAAGAACTTGAAAGGAGCGCAACTCTGGCAATAAATACTTTGCCGTCAGTGTGTCTAGCCCCGGATTTTGTAACGCACCGCCTCTAATATTCGTCTTCGTTGTACAGCATATCGCAGAAAATCACCTTTCGATGTCGCAAGATCTCAATGATCTGTCCTCAGGCCGGCTATGACGGCACTTTAGGGCCGCAAAGTAGCTCAGACTCAACTTAAGCTTAACACGTGGTGTTTCTCTACAATCAGCAGGTTATTGCAACAGACTCTGGCCCTGTTACTTTTTGCTAATAATGCATTGGCGACCTCCATCTTCCAAAACTGAACGAGAGCAAAGATCACGAAGACAGTCCACTACTGAGACAATAGGAACGACGCGGATTCTAATCAAGGAATGTATTAGGTATTAATGTGAACCAACTTTTGAACATGGAATGAGCGCCACCCCCTAAACACAACCGAGCTAGTATGAGAAACCCATCATGTCCTCAAGACCGGAGTAAAGAGCACACGGGTAATCAGCGGTAAGCGACGATACGGCCGATACACCAGTGGAACCAACTGAGCCCAACAGGCCCAGGTCGCGACCAAAAAGAGAACCTCCAACCTTTGACCATCCCACACCGCCGGCCGGGTTCTTGGCGAATCCAGCCCACACACCCTGCATGTAAGAGCTGAGCTTGGTCTGCTGCTGGGTCGGGCTGCCGTATAGAGGGTAGGTGCCGAAGACGGAGGGAATCTCGCTCGTGTGGTACGACCCGGCGTTGGCGAAGATGCTGGTGGACGGGAACGACGGATCGAAACGGTAGCGGTAGGCCGTGTAGGTGTTCGCGGCAAGGAAGCTGGCCAGCGTGGACGTCGTGCAGGTGAAGACCGCGTCCGTCATGATCCTGTCGGCCACGATGTAAGGATCGTTGAGGCCCTGCAGGGCATACTTGGCAGTGATTGAGGCCTTCGTAAGGAGCGACGTCGGGTCGACCCCGATTCTCGACAGCGCCGAGTTCAAGGCGGCGCCGCCGTCGTTCATACCGTCCACCGCAAGGAAGGCGCGGGCTTCGTTGAGGGTCGTGCCCATCAGGACGGGAATGTTGGGCCATTTTTTCGATCTGATGCTGCTCCGAACGTCGTTGATGGAGGTGCCGTCGCCGTTGACCGGGGGGAACACGAGGGCCGCCGACTCAATGTACGACTTGATGTCTGTGGCAGACACCTCTCGCAGGCAATCAATATCGTCGCAGTTGAACTGCTTCAGAACCTTCTGGTAGCTGTCGGCCCCGGAACCGATGAGCAGGGATTGCTGCGACTCCATGATGGCGGCAGCAAACGGGACCGGGTTGGGAGGGTTGGCAAGAAGCTGCTTCACCGATTCGCCGCCGGCCGACTCGCCAAAGATTGTGACGCGCGAGGGGTCGCCGCCAAACTTGGCAATGTTGTCTTGTACCCACGCTAGAGCGAAGCGCTGGTCGAGGAAGCCTGAGTTCTGGGAGCCGGTCGGGATCTCGGGGGAGTTTGAAAATCCAAAGACTGAGGCATCTGGTCAGCGGGCTATGTTTGGGCACGTGTTTGATTCGGGGTTCTTACTGTTTGTACGATAGTTGATCGTCACCACAACAACGTCCTGGGCAACGGCCAGCGAACTTCCATCGTAAATCGGCAGAGAGGCAGTTCCGAATTGAAGGTTACCCTGAAAAGAAGGTCAGCAAGGTCGTCAGATTGTCAGAAACACCGAACGTACAGGGAACAACCAGAACATCACGGCCTTCTTGCTGGTGGGGGTTGCATTGGGAGGAGTGAAGACGTTCAGGTACAAGCAATCCTCGCTCTCCTCCGTGAGACCTCCGGTGGGGTTACCAAAGATCTTCTTTTGCAATATCTGGGCTTTCCCACTGTCCGAGAACTGCTGTATGCATGCCGGCCGAAACGCCTGGGCAGTGAGCGGAGAGGACCACGCAGGCGCGGCCTCAGGCGGAGAGAACCTCTCCGGGGGTGACTTGGCGAACGGAACTCCCAAAAAGGCATTGGCGTAGGACCCGGGGAGGTTTGTCGGCTGGGACGTGGTGCCCACGATGATGCCCGAGGCGATTGTCACCGTCGGGCTGGCTGCAGGTGCGGCATTGCCAGCGGGCAAGGCCAGGGCCCGCAAAAGGAAAGTGGATGAAAGAAGGAATTGGCTAAGAGATAGACCGTAGTTGATACCCATGATTGGTAGAGAACGTCAGGGAGATCCTAAGACTGAAGGAGGGTTGAGAAGAGTCGATGTTCTTGGAGGCAGGAAGTTGTTGAAGTGGCCTCTCCATCTCGATTTATGTCTGAACTTGCCTCACATCATTCACGTACTGTTACCAACGGAGCTACCGACCATCGATACTTTTGACGCCACTGACAGACTGCAGGGTCTTTGTGCGACGGTAGAGATGACCTGAGACATCGAGAAACGCTTACCCAGCTCAGTTGGCTAGCTGATTTGACAACCCCAGCTAACCCAGGCGGTGTTGTCACTAGAACGTGGCGAGTACAGTCCGGCCTAGCAGATTCCCGTTTCCGGGTGACATAGCCCGCTTTCGGAGCGTGCGGCCGAGAGGGTCTCGGACGATGAGGTGAGTTGACGAAATGGCAACGCATAATGGCCTTCTTTTCCTTCTTCGTCTTCTTTTCCCTTTGTGGGTAGACTGTTCTGGGCAAGGCCATGCCGATGATGCTCGGTTGACTCGACAGCTAAGAAACCCGGGAGACTGGATCTTCGTCTCGTTAGTGTTATCGAGTGAGACATTTTGCACTTCGTCGACAAATTTCGAGAAGCTCTCGCAGTAATGCAACTTTTACGAATCGTCGAGTAACCCCAGGCTAAAAGAAAAGAATATTCCAGCGTTTATTACGCTGTAGGTTATATCGCTTGTTTCAAATCTCTTTAACATAGCGATTTACAGGTCTAGGTGATCCCAAGTTCTCTCGCAGTGTCTTACCTTCGTAGTCTTCCCTGAAAAGACCACGCCTGACCAACTCAGGAACAACATGCTCCGAGAACTCCCGCAACCCGTCAGTCAGACGCGGTTGAATGACCGCGAACCCATCGGTAGCATCTTGTTCCAGCCACGCCTGCAGGTCATCGGCGATGGACTGCGTCGTCCCAACCAGCGGTCGATGCCCAAGCCCGATGGAGCAACGCTCTGCCGTCTGCCGTATCGTGAGATTGTTGGTCCTGGCGAACGATGCGATTGCCGCCGAGCGACCCTGTGAAAACGTCGCAGACCACGACTTGGGAAACGGCGAGTCGATGTCGGCCTTTCCGAAATCGATTCCGAGATTCTTGACGGCGACTTCGATGGGCCACAGCGAGGTGACTTCCTGCAATTTGCGTTCCGCTTCCTCTTGAGTCTCGCCCCATATGACGGCTACGCCGGTGAGGATAACCAGATGATCTGGGTTACGCCCAGCGGCTTTGGCCGCGTCCTTGAGAGCACGATACGTCTTCTGTCCGTCGGGGATGGAGTAGTTGGCGCAGTAGATCAGATCGGCCGTCGAACCGCCGAAGGCTATGCCTTCGGGGGACGTCCCGGCCTGCGCGATAACCGGGTGGCCTTGAACCGGCCGCTCGACTTTCAGGGGCTGGCTGATCTTGTACAGCCCATCATCGATGCTGGGCCAATGCACCTTGTTCAAGTCGACGTATATGCCCGTCTCCTTGTTTCGCAGCAAGGCGTCGTCTTCGAAGCTGTCCCAGAGCGTTTGTACTGCGTTCAAAAACGACCTCGCGCGGCTGTATTTGGCCGCACTGTCCTTCGTCTCCTCTGCCGGCACGCCGAGATTCTGTGAGCCTGGTCCCGGCGTGGTGACGACATTCCAACCTGCTCGCCCGCGACTGATGTGGTCAAGGCTGGCGAGCTGTCGCGCGACGTGCGTGGGCTCGTTGTCGCTGACGCTCGCTGTGTACACGAGACCAATGTGTTTCGTTCTTGCGGCTATCGCAGAAAACAGCGTTGCAGGTTCGAACCCGCTGACGCTCCAGAGGTGCTTCGCGAGATCTCCGGTCGGGAAAGATGCCCCGTCTGCGAGGAACAGGGTGTCAAACTTGGCGCTCTCGGCCAATTGTGCGTAGGAGATGTAGTAATCGACGTCGAGGCTCTCATGAGCGTGCATATCTGGGTGCCGCCATATCTGAGTCTGAGCGCCGGAGTAGATGAAGGCTGCTAAACGAAGCTTTTTCTTCTCGGTGGACATGTCGAGTGAAGTACAATCCAGTACTATCTGGAGAGATTTTGAGGATAGTGAGTTGAGGAGTCGATCTTGCTGCTGAACGGTGTTTCTTGCCCTTCGTCGCTTTGACCTGCACATGTCGGCACTTCGGGGAAATATAGACATGTCGGCTTTTTCAGCGAGATGAGTGATTGATGGTACGCAGCACGTCTTCTGAAGGATCGGTGACGCTACCGTCACGCCATTGAGGGATACCGACATTGTCTTGATAAGAAGCAAGGATTACATACAGAATGGAGGTTACCAAAAGCTCCGTTCATTGGTTGCGGGGACTATCCGACAACACAATCCCTTTTAAGAATGCATACAACCATGAAGAAGCTCATTTCTCAGTCTGATAGAGACTTGCCCGATCTCGGACTTCATGAGAATTGACCCAGGCTCCTATTTCACTATGGCGGAAGTAGCCCGGCTGAGAGACCATCGTTCTAATCCCACTTGACCCCTCATCGCGTCATTGCCAATGCAGATTCGCAACTTCGCCAGGCGTGTATCTCTCATTGTTTTTGAGATAGCGACCAGAGATCACGACCAGGCTCGCCGTATCTTCAGGCTGTATCGGCAGACTACTACTCGCCAACCAACAGGCTGGAAGAAGATCGGTGGCAGGTAGCCGAGCCAAGAACGGAGGAGTACGTGAGAGCTAATGATGCACGCAAAAGACGCGATATAGGGTTCCCAGCACGATATCCAGCGCTGGCTTAGATGGCAAATCGTCAAGCCTGCACATTGTGCAGATGGCTGTCAATATTAAAACACGTCCACCGTGACCAAGAAGACCCTAAATGCCCGGCATCCCAAATTCTCTGAAATTCATGCACCATGGCCCCCAAAGTCGAGGCCAGCGGCAGCTCCAGCTCCCTTGACCAGAGTGCTGGTGCATCTGTGCTTGAAATAGGCAAGACGTTACCCCTGACGGCTACAGACCTCGCAAGCCTCGAGGATGTCTCGCGAGATCTGCGTCAGGATCCGGAGGCTCGCACAGCTTTCCTCGCGACCTTCACGGCGGAGGAAGAGAAGGCCATCATGAAGAAGGTCGACAGGAGGTTTTTGTAAGTTTTTCAAACCATGCAATCGTTCTCCGGGACGCAAAACTCAACTGCAGGTACCTAGTGTCCTTATTGGCGTCATGTTCATGGTCAAGAACATCGATTTCGGAAACATCAGCATCATCAAGACCATGCAAGCGGGCCTGCCCTCGAACATAATCACGGAGCTCAACATGACACCTGACGACTACAACTGGGTCGCTACAATCCAAGGAGTAAGTCACTCGGCGTGTCGTCGTCGCATGACCACCAGCTAATATTCGAGTTATAGATCCCGTACATCATCTTCGAACTCCCGAGTAACCTCGTTCTCAAATACATGACACCCCACGCATGGGAGTCGCGCATATTTCTCACATGGGGCATCGTGACTGCGTGCTGCGGCGCCGTCAACACCAAGTCGCAGATCCTCGCCCTCCGCTTCATCGTCGGCATGTTCGAGGCCGGCATGTTCCCGGGCGTCATCACGACCCTGAGCTACTGGTACCGCACCGACGAGGTCGGCCGCCCCCTGCTGTGGTATTTCGCCATCTCCAACCTCTCAAACATCGTGGGGAGCCTCGTCTGCTACGGGGCGAGCTTCATGAACGGACTGCAGAACCTGAGCGGCTGGAGATGGGCCTTCATACTCCAAGGCGTCGCCACCGTCCTCTTCTCGGGCGTCATCTTCTGGGTGCTCCCAGACTTCCCCAAGAGCCCGCGGAGCAGCTCCTGGCTCACGCCGCGCGAGCAGCAGTTCCTCGAGGCCCGGCTCCCGGCAAGCGCCCCCGCGACGGCGGACAAGAGCTGGGACGGCAAGGAGGCGTGGGCGGCGTTCAGGGCGCCCGCGACCTGGGCTTTCCTGCTCGACCAGACGCTCATGAACCTCGCCAACTACGCGCTGAGCTGGTACCTCCCGACAATCATCGCGGGCCTGGGCTTCGCCAAGCTCCCAAACAGCCTGCTCCTCAACATCCCGCCGGCGGCCGCCGGCGTCGTCGCCATGATGATCTGCGTCCTCGTCACCTCCCGCGCGTGGGCGCCGCGCCCGCTGATGTGCATCTGCACCGTCCTCGGCACCATCGTCTGCTTCATCCTCTTCTTCTCCGTGTCGGGCAAGGCGGGGCTCTACGCCGCGTGCGTGCTCTCGCAGTTCTTCACGAGCTCGTACTACGTGCCGTACTGGTCGTGGCGGACGTCCATCATGGCCGGGTCGACGGGCGCCAGCTTCGCCATCGGCCTGCAGAGCAGCGTCGCGCAGCTCGGCGCGGCGGTTGGGCCGCAGTTCTTCCAGTCGAGGTGGGCACACAACCGCTACCGCAACAGCTTCATAATCGGCTTTGCCATCACGTTGGCGGCGTTGACTACGAATGCTTGGACGTGGTGGCTGACGAGGAGGATTGAGAGACGGGTGGTGGAAGTGCGGAAGGATACGCTGAGGGCGAGGCGGGAGGGGAGAGCGTACCAGGGACACGTTGACATTGATGTGCTGGGCGACAAGAAGATCAAGAACCAGTCGTGAATTTAGACAATGGTAAGTAGCCGTTAGAATGCATGTGAGAGTGAATCATATAACCCAACGAGAGATCGAACGCTCTTTGGTAATTCTAAGTAGTGCGTTGACTCACAGATGGTCCTCATAGCATTTTGATTCTAGACCTACCCCTTAAGAGAGGCCGGCGTCTCCATCCTGCTCAAGCAAGTCTCCAGATCCTCCAACTGGATACCTCTCTCATAGTTGAGCGTCTTCTCCATCGGCCACGAGATTCCCTTCCCCGCCCCGAAAATCCCACGATACTTGTTCCAAACATCCCCCGGATCCTTCTTCAGATTCTCTTTCAACAACTCCATACTCCACTCCTCCCTCGTGAACTCGACCTCGGGAAACCTCTTCTCAACCAGATCCGCCGCCCGCGCATACGACACCGTGTCCCCGGCCACATACACCACATTCCTCCCGCCCCCGGGATCCCCCGCGGCTCAAACACGACCTCCGCCGTCATCCTCGCGATGTCCTCCGGCCCCGTCAGCGTGACCTCCACGTCCCAGCCCCCCAGAGCCCTCAACCTTCTCCCCTCCAAGTCCACGACCCCAAACTCCCGCACAAACAGAAAACTCATAAACAGCCCCGTGCTGACAATGACCCACTCCGTCCCCGTCTGCGCCCTCAGCACGTCCCGCACGTCGAGCTGCTCGTCGAACAGCGCCTGCGAGCTGCCCCGCCCGATGGCGTCGTAGTCGACGCCGAACTGCCAGGGCACGTACCGCCGGGCCTCGCTCCGCAGGGCCGCCTCGCAGATGCGCCGCTGCGTGCCCGGCGGGCCGACGAAGCCCGTGCAGCTGACGACGGTGTCGTACCGGCCAAAGAGCGCGGCGAGGTCCGAGACGGAGTCGGCGACGACGTCGCCCGGCTCGATGGAGACGCCCAGGGCTCTGATGTCGGCGACGGATTGCGCCTTGGCCGGGTCCGTGGAGGAGATGGTGGACGGGCGGAGGAGGACGGAGATGCGGGCGTCCTTGGGGCGGGAGGGGTGCGAGGTGAGGGATTTGAGCATGGCGGCGCCCAGCTCGCCTGCACCTAACACGAGGACGGACATTTCTTTTGGGGTGGGTTCTTTGATGTGCGGTGTTTTGCTGCTGTTTGTTTGATACTCGTGCAGTCAACGACCAGTCGAGAAACAAACCTGCATTGTCCGAGAGGTAGAAAAGGGATCTGAAATACTTGTGCTCACGTCGCCGAATGCCGTCTTACTGGGACTCCTTGGAGGGCCTACGTCATCAGGAATTTGGATTCCCAACAAGCGGCGCCATTCCTTCCACGGAGTCCAACTCCGCGGCCGGCGATACGGCGTTAAAGCCGGCACGGGGGATGGACCCACTAGGAGCCGAAGGAGCGGCCGGCTGGCCACTCACCGGCTAGATGTCCGGGGACTTGTACAAGTCTGACAATCGCTCGCGTGGGGCATTCGAATGTTCTTGTTGTTTGAAGTTCAAGGAACCAGTAATTCTTTTAGGTTTTTTTTTTTTTTGGTCAAGGAATTAAACACTATCGTCAAATTTCCAAAGGCGATCGATCATGTTTTTTGGTGGAGGGGTTTTTTGTTTTCTCTATCAAACCTAGGTAAGTAGAAAGGGGAAAATATCAACACTCCTTTTCTTCATCCATCCCTCTCAACATCCGGTAACTCAAATGAGGTGCTGTCGTTTCTAGAAGAAACCAAGGTGGGCACTTTTTGATGGCTAACAATCAGGCCGGGAAATAACGCACCAAAGGAAGGATCTACGCCTTGGGATTCGAATCCCTGTGTAAAATACCAAGACATACCCCCGAACACGAAGAAAAAACTTGGCAGCATGTCTTTCTTGAAAGAGTGGTATCAATTGATTGAATCTACTAATACTGAGTTCTCAAGTAACGTCTCATAATGCTTGAACCTCCGCGGAGCCGTCAGTCCACGCTTTCTGAGAGAATGTGCTTCACCACCCAACCACCCCGTCTCCTTCCACCTTCCCACCGGGGCCAATTACTGTCGAACAGAAGAATCCGGGTGGTTGACCACAGGGCAAGAGGCGCCGTAGTGGCCGCCGCCGCACTTGGGACACTTGACCTCAGGCATGTTGCTTTTTTTGTGTGTACGTGAGTGTGTAAGTGTGTAAGTGTGGTATTGTTAGTCTTTTGTAGCAGGTGCTTCTGTAGCTGGTTTGGATCTGTCTTTTGCTTATGTGTGCTTGTGGCTTGGTGCTGATGATGGGGGGAGGGAAAGACTCGAGGTAGGAGCCCAGCGGCGAGATTTTATACGGGGAGGTGTGAGAGATGGGGCAGTGAATCAAATGATGTGGACGTTGACCCAGGACCGTTGGGTATCAATGTGAATGGTCATGATGGGTGATGAAGGCATCGCCGATGGGTCGGGGTGAGAGGTGAGAAGGGTTAACGGTGACCGACGTCTACTCGGTTCTACAGAACTGGTCTTGCCCGTGATTCACTGTCCCGTGTTAGCTGACGGAGATTTGAGGTAGCGGAAGCAGAAGGGTCATCTTGACGAAAATAAATCACCAGCTTCAAGTTTGGCCCGAGACTCTGTGGCTTCCCTTGCCGTGGACCACACAATCAAGCCTTCTCATCATGGTCCGCAAAGCTGAAAAAGCGCAACCCATCCGTGTTTTGGTGTAAAAACTGGTATCAAGTCTTTCATATTGACATGTCGGGGCCCAGAACCCCCCCTCATTAAAAGAAAGAAAAAAAGGCCAACAAAAAGAACGCCCATCGACGCCCATGTTAATCATAAAAGTCGTCCCTGGACCCTAGGGAACCCACGTCCGGCTCTCCTCCGTCACCCGCCGCTGCTGCACGACCAGCTCCTCGAACGTGTCCGGTAACCTCGGCCACTGCGGCTGCGACCACTCGTCCTCGGCCGGCACGGCCGGGTACCCGCTCTTGGCCGTCAGCACGGCGTCGACCGTCTCCTGCGCGCCGTCGTTCTCGTCGTCGTCCACCTCCGAGTCGGCCTCGTCGAGCGGCGTGCACGCCTGGAACGGCTGCTCGCGCCGCACCGCGTCGACGGCGTCTTTAATCACCTCCTCCCACCAGTCGACTTCGTCCCACGACGTGAGATCTGATTTGTCCTCGTCGAGGGCCAACTCCTTGACCCGCACCTGACCGCTCGTGTCAACCTTTTCTATCGCTTTTCGCTGTTTGTGTTGCTGCTGCTGCGGCTCGTCTTCGTCCATCTCGTCGTCGACTTCGAGCACGTCGGGCCTCGTGGGTTCTGGCACCCTCCGTCCGGGCTGCATGGCGTGAACGGCCTCTATCGGAAGGCCGGTGATGATAGCAACGGCCGTCTCGACGCCCCTCTTGACGGCGAGCGCGCTGAGGAGCATCTTGAGGGCGTGCTCCCAGCATCCCTGCAGCATAAACATCTTTCCGCGGCTCCATTCGTATTTGATAAAGTTACGATGCTGGCTCGGCCGCGCCCAGTACTCCCTCTGCAGCTGCGCGTATGCAATGAGGGCGTTCATCTTGTCGCCCGCCAGCTCGTACAGGTACGCCAAGTATTTGAGGATATTCCGGATCTGCGCCTCGTCTTTGTAGTCGTCCGACGCGCTGCGCTCAATTTCCAGGCACTTGCGATACTCGTATGCCGCCTCCTCGTGGTGTCCGGCGTAGCGCAGGGTGTGCGCAAGGTTCAGCCGCGTCTCGAGCGTCTGCTCAACCACACGGGCGACATCGCTCGCTTCGCGGCGACACATATCCCGCAGGATGACAATCGCCTCGTCCCACCGGCGCAGCGCCTTGAGCGCCGTAACGTGGTCCTCCATATTCCGCAGCGTCACCGGGCTGCAGATCCCGAACCTCGCCCTGTGCTCGTCCAGCACCCGCTGAAACCGTCGGCAGAGCCCAATCACCTCGTCGTACTTTTTTAATCGCAGGCTCGTCAGCCGTGCCAGCTTCAGCGTCCATTCGCCGTTGGCGTAGTGCAGCAGATCCGCGGCCAGGTCCATGCCGGCGATTTCATCGCGGGCCTCCTTGTCCTTGCCGCGCTCCGAGAGGCACATGGCGATGTTGTAGTCGATGGCGGCCTTTTCCTCGTGCCCGAAGACGGGCACGTCCTCGTTCCAGTCGCGGGCTATGCGGTAGGCCATTTCGGCCTCCTCGTACTTGTCCTGATTGACCAGCATGCTGGCGAGGTCGCGCTGGGCCTCAATGGTGGTGACGTGGCGCTTGCCCCGGCGGCGGACGAGGGTCGGGACCAGTTCGCGCAGCAGTTTCTCGCCCTCAGCCCAGCGGCTGGTGTAGTAGTAGATCTCGCCGAGCTCGACCATGGAGTGGAGGCAGAAGTCACGCCAGGAGCCGGTGAAGAGGGTCCAGCGAAAGGTCTTGCCGGGGCGCTCGCGGCTCTTGCGCAGCAGGCGCTCGGCGAGGTGAGCGAGCTCCTCGGCCTCGGCGATGTCGCCCATGTCTTCGCGGCGCACGAGGGTGTCGCCGAGGAGCAGCACGGCGCGCATGAGGTAGAAGGTCTGGTCCTCGCTCGGGGGCAGGCCCTCGAGGAGCAGCTTGGCCATGCGGAGGTGGTGCTGGGCAGAGATCCAGTCCTCGGGGGTCTGGTTGCGGTAGGCATGGCCGACGCTCAGCAGGGCGAGACCTTCGGTGAGGGTGCCGAGGCCGCGGGATTGCTGCAAGGCGAAGTTGCCGAGGCGGAGGGCGAGGGCCCATTTGCCGCGGATCTTGAGGAGCTCCGAGATGCCCAGCAGGGTGAGGACGGAGGCCTTGTCGGAGTTGCGGCTCGCCGCCCTCCATCGCGGGGCCGCGGCGAGGCGCATGGCGGATGGGTTGGTCGGGCTGGCTCACCGCGTCGGGGTTCGCAAGGGGGGTCGCCCCGGTAGCGTGTCTGCTGTCGTCGGACCTGGTATCGGGTATCGTGGTCGCCGTGGTCGTTGGAGTGATGTCGTCGTTGTTGTCGCCTTCGGCGTGTGAGCTGGTCGTCGAGGTTGGAGACGGCAAAGTGAAGGCAGGATACAGAATCGCCGTCGAAAAACAGACGCGCAACCGACGGAATGCGACCGTTCGGATGAGGGCGAGCCGAGTGAGATGAAAGTGAGTCAAAATTTGATTGAGCGACGGTGAGCTGACCAGACCGCCGGCGGACCTCCAGGCCGAGCCGAGCCTCCCTGATCAGCCAAGTCCAGCCAGTCCCGCGCCGCTGCTGCTGGGCGGGGCAGGAAGGAATGCGAGTGAGAGCGAAGAGCGCAATTCGGATATTGATTGAGAGAATGTGAGAATAGGAGGTGCGTGGTGCGTGGTGCGTGGTGTGCCTGTGTGGATTGGATGTGTGTGTGTTGTGTGTGTGTGTGTGTGTGGACGCGAGCGAGACAAGTCACCTCCCGCCCGGCGGTCTGTTTGGCCACGACCGCACCGTTGGATAGCGCAGCTCGAGGCGCAGATGGCGGCGAGGTTCAACTGGCAAGTTTCCCGTCGTCTTGGTTCGGTCCGGTGTGTTCTGTTCTGGTCTGGTCTGGCCTGGAGGCGAGACGAGGCGGTAGGGCGGCAAGACGGGGGGGGCTTTCTCCTGCAGCTTGCAGCCCAAGGCGCGAGAGATCTCCCTTGGCTCCTTTGCCTCTCTCCTCTCTCTGAGGGGATGAGGGGGGGCTGGACCGGCGTGCAGACAAAGTGCAGAGTGCAGAGTGCAGAGGAGGGCAGAGTGCAGATGCACCACGCGGCGCGGCCAGTCAGGTCGAGGCACTTGGCCTGCAGATCAGGACGTGCCAGTGGTCGTGCTTCGGGACGGAGGCCATCTGACGCCCAATCACGGCGGCCCTGGCGGTAGGACCGGCAGTCGGGGGCGCGGAACAGCGAATGGATGTGATTGCGTTGGTGATGTTGTATCGTCGATGATGAAGATGCGTGCCGGATCGACGACGAGAGGAGAGGCGTGAGGCGGCATCAGGGCCAGCAGTCAGCGCCAGCGTCTTATTGTGCCGTCGCTTACAGCGCAGCGCAGTGCAGTGGCTGGTCGAACGACCTCCCTGGGCCGCAAAAGCACCGTGCTTCCCGCCCCCCATTAGCTAAGCTGCCGCACACCCAGACGGCGCTATTGGAAACCAAGACGCCCCGTGCGCTCCCCAACAATATGGAAGGTACTTGAGGAAGGTGCTCCTGGCCAGCTCTTGCCTCTCCCTGCTGTGCATCACCAAGTACCTGCCACCACAAACAGAGTGCGAGATACTTTCATCCATGCACACTTCCACTACCCAAGATAGGTAGGTACTTTCACACTCTCACTCTGTCAACACCAGCAGAGCCGACCTCCTCACATCAAGCCGGCCAAAAGAAACGACCGCGTTGCTTATTATCAGGGGACCGCCCTAGCGCCTGCGCGACGCATTCCAGAAGGAACCTGACCTGAAACACCCCATCAACGGGCTTGGTCGTGGTGAGACGGCGCGCCCTCGCACTACCCGTGTGCCTCTCGAGCAGGTAGGTCATCACTCTAATACGGAGCATAACGCTACAAGATACATGGTCAAAGTACCTTGCCTACCTTACCTGAGCTATCCCTTTAACTGCGGAAAATGGCTCAACCACACTACAGCCCACTTTTTTATTACATGACATTGGCTCCCTAAGCCCCCCCATAAGCCTCCTGAGTGGTTTGTATCACTTTAGTACTATCAAAGCACCTAGCCCACTAAATCTTTAGCACATCTAGGCACAACTCCCGCTATATTTTAGTGATCCGCTCACTAAGATGTGGGCTCTGATGCCCTGTAGTGCTTTGTACCTGGTCTGTGCACGTCGGTATCAGAGCTTATCGATTGGTCTAAAAAATTGAGCCATTTTCCGCAGTTAAAGGGATAGGAGGTACCTTACTCGCAGTTCCAGCCCCGGGCAAATTCCTTCTTGTCTCTTCCCCCAACACACAGACACCCGTCTGTCTGTACACGCGAGACAAACAGACACAAATAGCCCCTTCCCCCCCCGCGCCCATCCCCCGTCAAGGTGCCATCCGCAGCTCGACGGTCGGACGCAGATGCCATTCCGTCGGTTTGGCCGAAATGGAAATGACGTCGGATTCGAATCCTCCAGCCACAGCGCCGACGCCCGGCCAAACCCTACCCTACCTACCGTGCATTGCGCCCTCCGATGTTCCCCATCCCGTGACTGAGACTCGCTACGCCGACAAGGGAAGGCGGCGCGCTTGCCTGTTACGGGTTGCTGCAAAATTCGGTGCGTTCATCTGCCATTTCTTTCGAGCTCCTTGCCTGGGGCGTGGTGACGCCGTGCTCCGTGTACGGCCGACAATGCCCCCACATGTCCGGGCTCGGATCCCCACGGCCGGGGAGGCCCACAGCACCCTCGCTCCTTCCGGATTCATGTCGGCGATTAGCTGTCGGGCCGTACCTGCCGGCCCACCCTGCTCAGATACGTAAGGCGCCCAGGTACCTACTTACATAGGTAAGTAAGTACTTACCATAGATGAGTCGATGAGGATGACACGAGCAGAAGGAATTCTTCCAGCCGATGATCTGGATTCCCACGACTATGCACATTGTTTTCTCACTCTGCCAGACACGGGTATGCCCGGCGTGATGGGCCGTAGACGAACGCCAAGTGGCGTGCTCTGCCCTTCCACGTTGTCCCTCAGTTGCGTCGTCACGACCTCGTTGGCGAGTACACAGGTTCAACAGACCAAGGAGGTGACATGCGCCGTTGGAAACTTCAGAATCGTGTCCGGGCTTCATTCACATTCTCAACTGGGACGAGATCTCAGCGCGTGATCACCCCAGACACACATCGCACTGGAGAAAAAAAATCTATACGATATTATGAAATTTATAGTCCCAAGTGTCCAGAAGCATGCCAGCTTCATACCCACGAATGTCCAATTTACTCTCCGTCACTCAACACCCACCCCCCCATCTACTCCTTCTTCACCTTCTTGTTCTTCGGCATCCGCACCAACCAGTAAATCACCGCCGCCGCCGCGATATTAAAGATGCAGTACACCCACATCAGCCCAAAGTTGCGCCACCGGTTGTCAAAGTCGACGTTGATGCCCTTCAGAAACGTGTTGGTGTCCGACATGGCGCAGTAGCTGCACTCGGTGCCGTTGCCCGCCCCCGCGTCCGCGAGGTACCCGCCCGCCGCCGCGATGTAGCCGGCCATGTACTGCCCGCACGTCTGGCCCGCCGGCGCGTTGAAGGCGACGAACTCGTTGGGCGCGCAGTGCACCGCCGCGTTGGCGAGCGACGTGCCGAGGAAGCCCTCCACCACGTAGGTGAAGGGGTTGACGCGGTACATGAAGATCCAGAAGCCGGGGAGGTCGTTGGGGCCGGCCAGGATGCTGTCCGAGTGTCAGTCTCGGGTTCCTTTTTCTTTAGTATCAGTGACCGAGGAAAAATCACCCGCAAAACGCAAACATCATAATGGCAAACAGGTTCACGATGCCGCCCGCGACCTCGGCGTTGGGCAGCCCCGCAATCATCATGTGCGCGAAGGAGCCGGTGAAGATGAAAAACACCCAGACGATCAGGAACATGGTGATGCCGCGCGAGTCGACCGCGTCGGTCGGGTACGCGTTGCGGTAGAGGCCGATGGGGAAGTACCAGCACACGAAGCACAAGACGGAGGCGAGCTGTCACCACGGCACATTAGTCCTCAGTTCGCGAGGGACCGGTCTCAAAACGGCCAACTCACCGAGTTCCAGGCCATCTCCACGAGGACGTTGGCGATCAGGAACGCCTTCCACGAGTACGCCTTGGACGGCCGCTCGCGGGCCTCGTACATGGTGCGCTGCGAGACGAAGACGGGCAGGATCTGCTCGACGACCTGGCTGAAGACGGTGAGGAAGATGAAGACGCCAAACATCTGGTTCTGCAGCCCGCGCTGCGTGTTTTCGGCGTTCAAGAAGGAGAGACCGATGAAGAGAGCCTGCTCCGATTAGTCTGTGTTTCTCAAGTCAAGAGAGAGGGGGTTGAAAGAAAACACTCACCGCGCCAAAAGACAAAACGCCCTTGGAGTAGATGTACGACGGGCTCCGCCAGTACTGCTGAAAGACGCGCTTCGTCACCTCCACGAACTGCGTGCCGAAACCCGCGGCAAACTCCTTGTAGCTCGACGGATCCTCGCTCCTCTGCTCGACCGGCCCCGCCCGACCACCGCTCAGCCGGGCCAGCTCGTTCTGCACCTCCTGATACTCGGGCGTCCGCCTCCAGACCGCGGGCCAGTCAATGTCCGTATGCGCCCCGGGCGCCGCCCCGATGACCTCGAGCATGTACTCGGCCGGGTTCGCCCCCGGCGGACACTCGGGCCCGCCGTTGCGCACGAAATAGTCGACCAGCGTCTGCGAGTTCCTGCCAATCTCGCCAAAGTACACGGTGCGGCCGCCGCGCGCGAGCAGCAGCAGGCGGTCGAAGCGCTGGAACAGCATCGCGGACGGCTGGTGGATCGTGCACAGGATCGCCTGGCCGCTGCGCGTCAGCTTCTCCATCAGGTTGCAGATGGACCACGACGTCTGGCTGTCGAGGCCCGAGGTCGGCTCGTCGAGGAACAGGAGGAGCTGCGGGCGCGCGGCGAGCTCGACGCCGATCGTGAGCCGCTTGCGCTGCTCGACGTTGAGCCCCTCGCCCGGCACGCCGATGACGGCGTCCGAGTACTCCTCCATGCCGAGGAGGCCGATCACAGTGTCGACGTAGGCGAGCTTTTCGCCGCGCGAGTAGTGGGCCGGCTGGCGCAGGAGGGCCGAGAAGTTGAGGGCCTCGCGGACCGTCGAGGTGTGCAGGTGGAGGTCCTGCTGTTGGACGTAGCCCGTTTTGCACTGGAAGGAGTCGTCGCGCGGTTGGCCGTTGACGAGCATCTCGCCCGTGATGACGCCCATGGTGACGCGCGTCGCGAGGACGTCGAGGAGGGTGGTTTTGCCGGCTCCGGAGACGCCCTGTTGTTGAAGCGGTTAGCCCATCCATCCCTCGAGCAGTCGTTTGTTCCAACCCAGGGGATACTCACCATCAAAGCCGTCAAAGTGCCCGGCTTAACCCAACCGTCCACATGATCCAAAATCCGGCGAGGCTCGCCCTTGATCTTGATGTCGTAGCAGACGTCCTTCCAGTGGAACACCGAGGTCTGCTTCTCCATACCGGCCACGCCCTCCGAATCCTCCGAAGCGCTCTGCTGGGCCCGTGTCGCCGCGCCGGTCTCGACGTCGACGGCGCCCTGCTTCCGGCGCTTGCTCATCGCCTTGCGGCTAAACACCAGCACCTCGCCCTTGGACCGCTCCGAAGCGACGTACTCGGTCGCGATCAAGTGCAGCCCCATGAAGAGAATCATGTACGCGACCAGCACGCCAAAGTTCCTCCACCGGTGCGAGTTCTCGAACCCGTACGACGTCCTCAGGTACGCCGTGCCGCTCACAAAGTCCTGCCCCGGCACGGAGCCCGCCGTCGAGCACACCCTCTCCCGCGGCGCGACGCCGCCGTACCCGGGGCCCATGGGCACAAAGGCCGAGCACCCAAAGTCGCGCCCGACGAACTCGTTGAGCATGACGCTCTCGAGCCCGTAAAACACGGGGTTCAGCCAGCGCACCCAGCCCAGCCAGACCTGCATGTACTGCGGCGGGATCGCGAAGCCCGTGTACAGGGCGATGAGCAGCAGGATGATGGACGCCGGCGCGAGCGCCTGCGCGACGGACTTGGTGACGGAGCCGATGAGGCGGAACATCATGGACATGGTCAGCGTCATGGTGAAGGAGATGAGCAGGAAGAAGAAGAAGGCGCCCGGCTCGCGGCGCAGGTTGCCCATGAAGTACAGCGTCGCGTTCATGAGCACCGCGTTGACGACCTTGTACGGCAGGTCCACGATCATGGCCGAGAGCGCCTCGGCCGAGGGGTGGTACAGCGCGTAGCGCGAGTGCTTCTCGACGATCTTGCGCTTCGCGTACAGCGTCATGATCTCGAGGATGCTGCCAAAGGCGTTGATGATGACTGTGAAAAACAGCAGGATGGCGCGGCGGAAGAAGCTGGACGTATCTGGCGGCAGGTTGTAGAACAAGCTACTGATGATAAGCGCCTCAAAGATGTTGGTGATGAGCATCGTCAGCGTGATGCTCGGGTCGCCCTTGAGCATGACCCAGCTGCGCCACAGCGTCAGGTTCATCTGCTCCGTGTACGAGAGCGTAAAGGGCGACTTGGCGCGCTGCGACTTGGACTGGTCGATGCGGCGCGACTCGAGGAACCTCTGGAAGTGCTCGCCGCCAAACGGGTGCCGCTCGAGGTAGTCCTCGACCTCGTCCATGAGCGCCGCGCGCTGCCGGCTGGCCTTCCAGGCCCGCGCAAAGTCGTCGGGGCTGCGCGGCGTCTTGTCCTCCCAGCCGGGGCGGATGACGCGCTCCTGGTGGCTCGTCATTGACGTCAAGAAGTCGGCCGTGGTCTGCTGCTCGGGGCAGACGAAGCCGAGGCCCTCGAAGTAGGCCTTGGCCTCGCCCGTCTTGCCGAAGAAGATCTGGCGGCCTTCGTAGAGGACGACGACCTTGTCAAAGACCTGAGGGGGGTTAGTGTCGGGGGACGGGATTTCAGGGGCAGGAGACGTACATCGTACGCATCCTGCGATGCTTGGTAGATGGCGACGCACGAGGTGCAGCCCATGACATCGGCTTGGGTCCGCAGAGTTCGACAGAATTCGAGAGCGTTGGTACTGTCGAGGCCTCGAGTGCTGTTATCCCAACATTGCAGAGGGGAATAGCTCAACGCTGCCTCGGCGATGGTGACTCTCTTCCTCTCGCCGCCACTGACGCCACGAACAAAGTCGTCTCCCACGCGCGTATTCTTGGTATGGAAGATGCCAAACATGGCCATGGTCACATCGCGAAGATGCTCGGCATACTCGCGTCGCGAAACACCCTCGGGGATGTTCTTCGGGCACCGAGCACGCGCGGCAAAGTAGAGCGTATCGCCCACGGTCAGGTGCGCGAAATGGTCATCGACCTCGGCCGTGTAAATCGCCTCGCCCCGGAACGCCGTGCGCATCTTCTTCGGATGGATGCCCTGGTAGTTGATGGTCGCGTCGTCGCTGATGTGGAATCCGTGCGTGTCGCCGGCAATGGTCTTGAGCAGCGTCGAGCACCCGGACCCGGGCGGGCCCAGGACGGCCAGCATCTCGCCGCTGTGCACGACGCCCTCGAGGTCGTGGAGGATGTCGATGCGCTGCTCCTTGGCGCCCGCGAGCTTCTTCACCAGCGACGCCGCCTCGAGGAACACGTTGCCCACGCTCTTCTGGTAGTCGGTGGCCGTGCCGAAGCCGTAGACGTTGAGGTTCTTGAAGGCGATGCCCGTCGTCTTGGGCGGGTTGCCCTCCGAGGTGTCGGTGCGGATGTCGTAAAAGGCCTTGGCCCATTTCCTCGCGTTGAAGGACGGGCTGCCCGGGTTCAGGGGGCCCTCGGCCGGCACGGGGAACAGAGACCCCGGGGCGCCGTGGGACTGCGTGGTGAAGCGGCGGGCGAGCTGCAGGACCTCGTCGTTCATGCGCTCCTCCTGCCCGGCGGCGTCCTCGTGCTTGGCCCATTCCTTCTCGGCAACGGTCGTGGCCGAGGCAGAGCCCGAGCTCGACGGCTGGTTCCTCTTCTCGTTCAGCTTGGGAGGCAGGGCGCCGCTCTCAGCGTCCGTATCGCTGTCAGATCGCATGTTTGGCTGGAGAGGTCACACGGACCAGACCACTCGGGACGAAGAGGCTGATGAAAGAGGCGAGTTTGGTGATTAACAATACGATATAGTAGATAACAAGTCCAACGTAGTAGTGCGGCACAATCATGAGTTGGACCGAGTTGACCAGTTGGGAATGGAGAGGAAATACCATCCCAACTTCCGGACGACTACTTTTATACATGTTGTAAGCCATCGATCCAAAACATGAAAAATCTTATCTAGATCGGAAAATTGTCATGATCCTGCGTTGTCGTCCGCATCGTTGTTTGTTGGCGGACAGTCGGATGTTCGGTTGTGGAGAGTCCGAAGGTCCGCCATAGGGGTCTCTATTCAGCCCTACGGACAACCAACTGGGTTGTGTTTCGGGCTTTGCCAAGGGCTCTAGAAGATTGCGATTGGTCTTTATGGCTGATGACTCAAAGACGGGGAGTTGCTAGCCACGTTCCGGGGGCTCTTGTGGCTTGGCTACGGACCTGGCCGTGGTCGATCATCTTGGACTTTGCTGCCAAGTGGTCACAGCTGCGCCCAGGGCTGACACATCATCCCCACCGGCCCGGAAGATCTGTTCTTGCACTCCGGAGGGCCGCCGGGGCTCTCGGGTTCCTCCGTCCAAGTGGCCGCGGCCCCCGAGACACGGGTTTGCGCGGACGTGCGACGCTCAGGGCTCCCCCTGCCAAGCACCAAGCAGCACCCAATTTGACTTTGGCAGACAAAACCGTGTCTGCCCCGGAGATCCAGTCAATGATGCGTCAAAACGGCTCGGGTGGGCTTACAGCGCTCCCAACATGGTGTATTTGTCCCTCCAAATCCCCCCTCCCCTTCGGTGCTGGCTCGCCGCCCCCGTTCCAACAGAATTCTCCGCCCCCCGAGCCTCACAACAGCTTAGCCCGCCATGGCGGATCAGTCAGCACATTTGAACCCGCTCTCGGTGCGTAGCGGAGATTCCCACGGCCCATTGTCCGCCCTCTCGGCGGGCGACGGGGTCAGGCTTGGTACTCTGATGGCTCATGGCTGACACTGTCTCTCATCGTTGCTCGTGTAGTGCAAAAGATGTAAACACAGAAAGGTCAGTTCAACACTTCTCCCCAGCCGGAAAACACATCACGAGAGAGAGACATGATGGCTGACTGGCGATGAACCGCAGGTCCGGTGTAGTCGGATCATGCCGACGTGTGACAGATGCAAAACCCACGACATTGAATGCATCTATCCCCAACGGGTCAAGAGAAAGGTCACCCGGACTTTGACGGACCGCCTATCGTAAGCTCCGCCCCCATGTCATCCCACCCGTCCCGAGATGAGACGTAAGAGTGATCGATGTGCTCAAGCTCCGTCCTTGGCGGTCCCAGAACGACGGATGACGCCCTCTCGACGATCCTGGAACGCTTACAGCGCGTCGAGGAGCACTGCACCGCGCTGCCCGCCACGAGTCCAGCTGCTGGAGTGGCTCGAGATGCGCCGCAACACACTGCCGCCGCCGCCGCCGAGTCTCCCGCCCCGCCGCTCCGGCACACGTCGACATCCAACAGCGCCCCGTCCAACGTCTCGTCTCCCGCTCCGTCGAGCGCCGCCGGGGGCCACGCCACGTCTCCGTGGACGTCGATAGCGACGCCCAGCGTGACTCCGGACATCGACACGGCTGCAGTCCTCAAGGATGCCGTCGACCAGGTGCAAAGGCTACGGCTGCAGACGATTGCCTCTGCCGCTATTACCGAGAATGTCAAGATCCCGGCTGAGCTCTGTAAAGAATGGATCAAGAGTGAGTTGCTCAGGGCTCTGGTAAGAATTCAATGCATCTCATTGACACAATCACAGACTATTTTGCGCACATGCAGACGGAAATGTTCCTGAGTCTAGTGAACCGCCGACTCATGGAACTGATCCCTGACTTGCTTGAGCTTCCTCATGTTCATCTCGACCCCGCCATACTAGTCGTCTACTACGGAATCCTGTACCACGGATGTGCCCTCAGCGCAAGCTTCGTACGCAAATCCGAGGGCTTACAATACGTCCGCCTGCTGTACCTCTGCTGCCTGCGCTCACTTCCCTTGTGGCAGCGTGAAGCCACAGGAACGACGACAGACTTTATCGCGGCCATCTTCATGGTATGTCTTCGGACGCAATCCCAAGCGGTGGCTCCTCACTCACCAGACAATAGTGCCGCGCGGCAGCAGAATGCTTCGACGAGGAGCTGAGCTGGCGGATGTACACGTACGCGTGCGAGTACGCGCAGAAGCTCAACCTGCACAACCTCGACGCGCACGGCGCCGAGGCCGACACGGCGCACCTGGACCAGTCGCAGCTGGACGCCGACCGCAAGGGCTTCTGGGAGCTGATCCAGGTCGACTTCTTCTTCCGCCTGCTCTTCAACCGGCCGCCGGCCATCACCTCCAACATCAACTCGTGGAAGGTCAACCTGCCGTGGCTGACGTCGGACGCGCAGCCCGACGCCAACGCCGTGCCGACCTTTACGTTCCTCATCGGCTCGCGCATGACCTTCATCCTCTCGCGCTTCTTCCAGGAGCTCGAGAGCCCGCACTGCACCGAGGAGTACATGCGGCCCAAGACGGAGGAGCTGTGCCGGGAGATCGGGCAGCTCTATGCCGAGTGGGGAGTGGTAAGAGGACCCCTGACACATGTGTACCTACCGAGCAGACAACTGACAAAAGCCCGACACAGGACGACTGGGTGCGCAAGACCATGGACGGCGACAACCAGGCCGACGCGTGGATGATGAGCGACGTGGCCATGTCGGGCTACACGTACGTCATCTTCATGATGCGCAAGCTCTCGGTGCTGCGCTCCAACTCGCCGCGGCCCGTCATGTCGGACGCCGACGTGCCCGACTCGCCGCTCGCCGTCGACGCCTCGCGCTGCCTGCTGACGACGGTGCACATGGTGCTCGTCAAGAACCCGTTCCCCGAGACCATCTCGGTGCTCTTTGGCATGTACCGGCTCTACGTCGCGTACGCGTGCCTGATGAACAGCGTCTTGCGCGCGTCGGCGGCGGGGGGCGCCGCCGGTGCCGCCGCCGCCGACCTGCGCGCCTGCGCCGAGGACGTGCTGCTGCTCGAGCGCGTGGGCGAGGTCATGGCCGTCGCGTCGAGGGGTGAGAGGGACTTTGTGCCGCTCATCCGCGCGATACAGAGCTTGGGGGTCGAGGTGAAGAAGCGGGCGGGTGAGGTGGTGGCGAGCAACATGGCGACGCCGACGTTGAGCAGCATTGGTGTTGGGGCCGTGGGATGAGGTCTTGCGTCGCTGTTGTTTCGGCGGGATGTTGTATTATTATGGGCATGGCAGGCTGCGGGCTGGTTGGTTACAAGACTGATGGGCAAGCTTGGTGTCACGGCTGGTTTTATGTGTTCCAGGTTGTTTGAATGGTTGGCACTCGGCACATGGTTCAAATCTTGCATGGATTGCTTAGGGCAATGGAGACTTTGTTGCATGTTCTGAATCATGTGGCTTTGGGCTTTTGAAAGATATTTCAGTTTCTTTCTTCAAGACTCACTAATCCTGCTGTATGAGATCACAGCACGGGACGATGAATGGTGTTGACAGTAATCTCGTGTATTAATGAAATGAGTTTACTCGTACTACAGCAAGGGGTCGTCCTTCAACGACTGCTCATAAGCCCTCTCGATCAACTCCATGCGCTCCTTACTCCTCGGCTTGAGATCGAAATCAAAATGCTTAGGCTGAACGTTAAACCCTTCGACAAAGTCGTACACCGGCGGCACGATCTCCTCTCCGTTTGCGTCCTTGGCCCGCTTGATGTTGCATCCCCACGCCAACATCGCGACCTTCAAATTCAAACTCCTCTCCGCGATGTTCATCCCCTGGCAGATCCTCCGCCCGTGGCCAAACGCCGAGTAGTTTTGCAAATTGGGATACACCGTCAGCGGCTCCCTGTACGTCGGGAACGACGGGTCCAGCCACCGGTCCGGGTTAAACGCCTCCGGGTCCGGGTACATCTCCGGATCCCGCTGGATCGCGTACTGCACGGCGTGCACCACGGTCCCCTTCTTCAAGAAATACCCGTCGTACGTGTCGTCCTCTGTCAGCCGGTGCGGGAACCCGCCCGCCGTGATCGGGTAGCACCGCAGCGTCTCCTTGACGCACGCCCTCACCAGCGGCAGCCGCGGCACGTCCTCGAACGCCGGCAGCCGGCCCTCCCCGACGACGGCGTCGACCTCGTCCTGCAGCCTCCCGAACCAGCCCGGGTTCCGCACCACGCACAGCACGAACGACGCCAGCGCCGACCCGGACGTCGTCGCCGCCGCCTGGAACACCGACCCCAGCATCCAGGCGGCCTCCCGCCGCGTCAGCCCCCACTCCCCCTTCGTCCCGAGCCACGTGCGCGCCCACGACGACGGGCCCCTGCTGCGGTCGACGAGCTCGTCGAAGAAGGCCTCGTCGCGCCGCCGCCTCGCGCGCAGGTACCGCTTCCACGGCGCCAGCCGCTCGGGCAGGTACATGAGCGACGGGAACAGGTCGACGAGGTACGCGCCGGGGGACCCGACGCGCTCGAGCTCGTGGACGATGTCGAGGATCATGCGGGCGTCGCGGTCGCGGGCGCTGCGCAGGCGCAGGCCGTAGATGATGCGCAGGCCGAGCCCGACACTAAACCGCTCGAAGAGGGCCTCGTAGTCGGCCGGGTCGCGGAGCAGGTCGCGCAGCAGGCGGACGGCCTCGAGGCGCTGGTCGGCCTCGTAGCGCGGGGCGACGGGGGCGGCGGTGACGTGGTGCAGGAAGCGGCGGTAGCGGCGCCAGCGGTCGTCGTAGGGGAGGAGGAGGAGCATGTGGCCGTCGGTGAGGAGGTGGGAGGAGGCCGGGGCGTGGTGGCGGTCGCTGTAGAGGGTGCCGCGGCGGCGGAGGAGGTCGTTGGCGGCGGCCTCGGTGCCGAGGAGGACGTGGTCCTGGCCGGGGAGGGCGAGGCGGACGACGGGGCCGTGCTGCTTGATGAGGTCGTGGAAGGCGAGCCACGAGTGCACCGGCGGGATGGCGAGGAGGTTGCCGATGACGGGGAGCGGCCTGGGGCCGGGCGGGAGCGTCGTGCCGGGCGGGAGAGGCGGCCGGCGGCGGGCGAGGGCGGAGATGACGACGGCGAGGAGGACGGCGGCCGCGGCCGCCACCAGGTACGGGCTCACGATGCCGAGGGGGAGAGTCATGGTCGCGGACGCGGTGATGCCGGCGGGAGCTGTCTCGACTCGCTCGAGTGTGGCGGGCCTGTCCTGGCGACCATCATGTCGGGGAAGAAAACGTCTTTGAGGGACTGTCTTCACCGGCACTTCTTTGTCTGCCGCACGCGGAGGAGACCCCGCATCATAGCCGCTTCGTTATCGCTCTAACCCCCACCCGGCGACAAGCGATGCCAATGAGCGGCGGCGATTTCAAAGCTGGTCTGGACAGTGGCACGTCGCGGCCCGTCTAGCGTGGGCGCGACCGAGTCATGGGGTGTTTTCGTGCTGGTGGTGTGGTGTAAGTGACGCCGTCGATATCGTGTCGTGTTGATGTCGTGTCGATGTCGATGTCGATGCATGTGTCCGGGGCATAAAATATGTCGCTCGACAACTGCCGCTGCGCCAAGGCGGCACAGCATATGGCGGTACAAAGTATATATCCCGACAAGGAAACTGGCCCGAGCTCTTGATTATTGATCGGTCGATGGGGTCGAGAGGGAATATTTATTCAATTTGGTTTCCCCCGCTTGCTGCCGCCCGCGGCTGTCCGTATTCGCGCGCGCGGCGGCAACTCACCTTACCCGCGCCTCCGCGGATCTCCGCGTCTCGGCCGCGGAGACGTCGGGGCCCGGTCCTGGCTCCCTTGGACTCCGGCCCGAGTCCGCCACTGATTGCTTCAGTCTCGGCTGTCGCTTATCATTAAATGAGATTGCCCCTGGTAGATTCCGGCTCTTCAATTATGGCTTTGTGATGGAAACCATTGCCTTGGCTGAGAGAAGCCACAAGTAGGAACCTTAGTATGGATACCTATGTAATATTGTTGACCTTTTGTCTGAAGCCAACATTGAAGTCAGCATAGTGAACCCATAACAATTAACAACAACAGCACTGCTTCTCTCATCATACGAACCAACCAACATTCCGACCTGACAAGCCGATGGGGCCAATCCGGGCCAGTCCACCGGCTCTCCACGGCCGACCGCAACCACGCACCCGAACCTGCGGGATAGCCCACCTCGCGCTCGCGTAGAACCAACATGCATGCGAACCAACACACATATCCGTTCGGGGCCCGTCCCATGACCTACCGCCACCACTCTCTTTGCTATAAAAATCCCCCATCCCTCCCGTCGCGCCCGGGACACACGGGTCCCGACGGCCGCCCACCGCACCACCTGACGGATCGCCAGCCCACGTCTTGGCTCCCGTAGTGCGCCTCTTCTACCCGCTTGCTGCCCGTCCGGCCTGATAAAAATCCGCCTCAACAAAGGTCGATCGATCGCTTTCGAAAGGGAGGGAAAGAAAAATAAAGCCGACGACACTTTTTCTCTGGTCTCGGGCCAACATTTCGTCCTTCCCTCCGTCGGTCCCGGACTCTTCGGCGAGACTGTGCCGTGCGGGAAGACCGCCCATCTGATATCCATGGAGCAGGCCGTGGTGGAGCGCGTCAAGGCCGGCACCCCGGCGGCGGCACATCGATCGGTGAGCGCCAATGGTGACGTTGATCGAGATACACCTAAGATTGGAGCTGACGTGCTGCATTGTTAGTGCGATCTGTGTCGAACTCGCAAGGTGCGTCTCTTGTCGTCTCTCAGTCACTTCACAGCCACATCGCCACTCGACATCTCGAATGACACATCATTTCCATAACAACGCCAGCCAAACATCAACTCTGAGCATCCATAATACTGACCCTGCTCCAGATCCGCTGCGACAAGTCCATTCCCTGCTCTAGCTGCAAGCAGTCAAGAGTGCCCTGCGAGCGCAAGCTTCAGCTGAAGCACAAGGTCAAGGCGCAGAGGGTGCTCATCTCCCCCGAGTAGTGAGTTCACAAATGCACATGTGCTACAAGACGCACCGGCCGTGCTGACGATTCCCCCCCGTTCACCAGTCGGGAAAAGATTGACCGCATCGACGAGAGGTTACAGAGGATCACGCAGATGCTCCTGGACATGAAGGAGCAGACCGAGGTCTCAATCAAACAAGAGCAGCCAAGCCCGGCGCCCAGACCGCACCCGCTCCTGGCGCCCAGAGTGACGGCCGAGTGACAGTATGGAGCAACGAGTAAAAGCATGACCGGAACAGTTGAGCATGCGGCGTTGGGGATGGGGTCGTACTTTCTCTTTTTTTCTCTTTCGTTTCGAGCATATACCACCAAGTTGACGTCATAGCGAATTGAACACACATCAAGACCTGTGCTGAGATATCTTCAAGGGCATACGATTGAAAGACATGAAAAAGCTTGTGAGAACAGGCATCATGTACCTGGTTCTCTGTAAGTAAAAGTCGCCTCAGATGTACCAATTGTTGTTCTGAATGAACTTGTCGGCACTACTAGCACACACTCGTCGGCTTATTTCGAGCAATGGCTTACAACTGAAGAGTTGATCTGTTTGAAGTTTCGCATCGACGGCAATATTGGCTCAACAGCCGCGGAGCCTTGACATTAACGTCGGTGCTGTACCGTAGGCAGTCACGGGCATCGAGCCGGCGTCTTCGGCATCAACCCGGCCCCACTATGCCGAAGGCCACCGTCTTACATGGTCGACGGCCGTAGCAAGCCGCAGCCATGATCAGCCTCGAGCAATACTGATATCTGACCCAAATTCAGACTTTTCACAGACGTTCTGATCATTCAACTTATCAGGGAAATTCGAAAACCTGGGCAGAAAATCTCGAATCCTGAGCTGCACTTCAAAGGAGCACTTCGAGTTTTTGGCCCGACTTGCAATCGTCTATTTGCTCCATTTTGCGTCATTAGGCCAAGTCTCAGTAACAAATATTCTACAAACTCATGCCTCCGTCATGCATACAACTGGCCTCTCTCGGGTACTTCCACCTCCTCGCCCGAAAACGCGCAGTGACGGGGCTCCACGGCCGGCACCGCCACCACGCCCCACCGCAGCGGCTTCTCCCACGCCTCCTTCGCCTCCGGCCCGGGATGGCACGCCGCCGATATCGCCGCGCTGCAGCTGCCGGCCACGGGAATCCCGACGAATCGCAGACGCCGCCCGCCCGAGCCGAGCAGGAACGCAATCATGACCAGGCCGGCCACGAAAACGCACAAGATGCCGACGGGAGAATACCCGCACGTGGTGATGGATGACAGGGGTGCCTGCTTCAACCAGGGACTCATGGATGTCTGATCCGCGTCCCACGAGTCGTACACGTCCAGGTTGACGAGAAAGATGCTCTGTGAGATGAGCCAGTGCAGACCTCCGGAGAAGGCGGCCAGCGGCAGCGAGTACCGGTACGGGAGCTGCAGGAAGTACGTCTCCCGCTGTGACCCCCGGGGCGTGGAAGACACCCGCAGGCCCTTGTTCTCCTTCGCGAACCTGTCCCATTCCGTGACCAGGGATATGCCGGTGTACAGGGCGTTGTAGGTGAAGTAGAGAAGCGACATGATGACTTGCGGCGTGTTTGCCAACATCGCGTTCTGCGCGAGGTTTCGGGATCCTTCGCCCAGGAGCCTGGTCTGCATGATCGTCTTGGCGTTGATTGCGCCCAGCCCGATCTTCATGATGTCCTTGTCGCCCTCGATGGTGCTTAGGCCCCAGATCAAGAGCACCAGGCATATAATGAGCGACAAAATATATCTGTCGATACTGTCAGCGGCACGTTGAACAGAAGTGGTTGTAAAGGTTGAAACTTACAGCACGGCACATGTAACCCACCGTTTGCGACTTGTCGCAGCATATTTCCGCTGCGGCCTGGGGTCAAACTGCTGCGCCATGTCGTGCCAGTCTTTCCTCCTAAAGTCTCGGTTCGACTTGAGGCACATGGACTTCGTGTTCGGATCCTCCTCTTCGAGGAACGAAGCCACGGCGTCCCCAATAGTCAGCATCGGCTTCTCGCCGCCCCCGTATGCGACGAACAGCATGAGCACCGCTTTAACGAGGTTGAGGACCGTCACAACCCAGCACAACCGGCTGCTAAACAACAACTTGCACCGCTCCTCCGTCGTTTGGCTGTAGCACTCCTGAATCCGGGACCCCCGCGGCCTCCACTCGCTGGGCGAGCTCCTCAGCGTCGGGAGCATGTCGTCGCAGCGAACACGGTCAGGGTCGTCGAAGCTGACGTCCCAGCCCTGGTCGTCGCACATCCAGTCGAACGCCTGCCGCAGGCCGCCCATCATGAGAAACGTCGCGTTGTAGTCCACCGGCGGCTTCGGGAAGTCGCCGTCCACCCTGACGAGCAGGACGTTGCCGCGCGAGGACTGGAAGGCGGTCCCGTACGAGTCGACGCAGTCGGCCAAGTCGAGGCGCTCGAGCCGGTCGTCCTGGAACGCCCTGTACATTGTCTGCATCCTCGGGGTGCGCATGTACGTCGGCATCACGCTTCGATCCGGTCCGTCCAGAAACTGTCGGTTCACGACGAATGCGGTGTACACGTTCGTCGACGTCGAGGTGAAGACGACGGAGTTGTAGCTGTAGCCATCTCAGCCTTGACCAACAAAAAATGGACGTGTGTGTGTGAGTATAGGTAGCTGGGCGTACAGCAAATGCAACGGAAAAGACGACACCGCCAACAAGAACCATAGGAGCCTCCTCTTGCCTGTGACGCTGAAGAGGCTCCGCATGCTCGGGACACCGACGTCGAGCCAATCCTGCCTCGCGTGAGCCTCGTTGACCTCGGAACGGGTCGGCGCAATCAGACACTGCATGCAGTAGTTGCTTCCCGCGAGAAGAATCGTGCTGAGGATGTTGATGGCGACGTGGATGAGCGTGTTCAGCCTCTTGGTGCCCGAGCAGGTCTGCTCCGAGACGGTCCCGACGCCATCCTGGAGAGTGTCGGACCGGTGGATCGTCGCCCAGAGGACGAAGGCCAAGTTGACGGCGAAGGTGAAGACTGCCGCGACGGCGAAGGCGAATGCAGCTCTCCGCCAACGACTGCGAGGCAGCATGGTCTCGCTTGTGTGTGTGAGCAGTCTTGAGCGGATGTGGGGAAAACCAAGAACAAGTCAAGTCAAGACAGAACAAACACTGCGCGTCTTGGAATCTGATCTTGGGTATTTAACTGAGCACCTCCTTTCAAACATTGTTATCTTTCCCGCAACATGAAACTATTCCTTTCTTTCTTTTTTTGAGCAGGGTTCAAATCCTTTGGCGCTACGTAGGGCAGATTTGCTGAGTGCTGAGCCAAATATCTAGTCCGAGATAGGCATCAGCTTTGGCAGCACTAGCAGGGATCGAGAACCTTGCACGCCGCGGCCAATGAAGAGATCTGTGACTGACGTGGTGAGCTAAAATTGTCAGCCGCTTCAGCTTCGGGATTGGTCTGGTCGGTCTCACGCCCCTCAGCGCCTGGCACTGGATGACTGTCGGGCAGGGCTGGAGGGCGCAAGAGATGCTTATGTATGTCCTTGTGGCTGTAGGCAGCTGCCAAACCTGACTTTTCCTGTGCCACCAAGTCCGTAAACACCCGCCGAAGCATGATGCTATGTGGTGTTTTATACTCAAGACGTTGCGGTATGGAACCAGAGAGAGGAGTTGAGATGCCTCATTCCTGGGATTTACGGCCCGAATCCAGCAAGCAGACGGTGACCTGAATCCCTGCTCACAAGTTAGGTCATGTCTCATAAGCCACACTCACAGCATTAGTTGAACACTTAGATGAGTGGTGTGCTTTTTTTTTTCAGGGAAAGCATCGTCCTTCATGGACAAAAGCCGACTGAATTTTTCGTCGATGTTAGTTCGGTTCACTCGGCGACAGCTACTTGCAACACTACGACTTGAGTCACCCAGTCAAGATAGTCGAATTGGTTTCAGTCCTAAATCAGGCTGTATATTCAAAAGATTGTCTTGTGCCCTAAGCCAATGTGCAAACAAGGTCACAAGTTGCATACCCAAACTCCCCAGAATGCCCGTCCCTGCTTTCCCGATCCAGACCTAGTGCACCCATCCCCATTACCAAAACAAGGAAAGTCTCGTTACAATCACTACGACTCTGATCACTCGGTAGGAGCGTTCTTGAAAATGTCAAAGGCCGCCTCGATATCCATGGTCACATCGTGACCCTCGGGCCCGCAGGTATCCCGCACCATGGCCGCCCGGGCATCAGAGCTCTTGCCGGACCGGACCACCTTGCCCACGGACTTGGCGATGCTCTTTACGACCTTGCTAACCGGTTCCCCGCCCGGGATCAGGTAGCTGCCCTTCTCGAGGACCTTCTTGATCGAAAACATCCACACGCTGCAAATCACCGCGCCGCTCGTCTCGAGGCCCTCGGCGATCTTCTCGGCGAGTTCGGCCGGGATCGTGACGCAGTGGCACTCCCCGCCGTAGGTGAAGAGCTCGCCGTCCGGGTTGGGCAGCAGCTCGTAGCCCTGCTTCGTCCGGCCCTCGGCCTTGTTCTCCCAGATGTAGCCGGTGGAGCAGGCCGCGCTGTAGTCGCCCGTCGCCTGTTTGCAGTACTCGCGGCACGGCCAGTTGGTGTCGCGGCCCGTCTCCCTGGCGTAGGCGCGGCACATGCCCTCCTCGGCCATGATCTCGGTCTAGCGGTAATAGTCCTTCCACTCCTGGGCCTTGCCGAGGTGGTCGAGGGCCGCGGCGTCGGGGATCCGCGAGCCGCCGGCCTGGACGACTGCGTCATTCTCGCCGTACTGGCGGGGCACTGAGGCGGCGCTGGCCCCCAGAGAGACGGTGACGGCGATGGTGAGGAGGATGTTTTTGAAAGAGACCATTTTGAATGATTGAGGCAGAAGCTGTCGATGGGGAAGTGAGGTGTCGTGGTGAAGCCGTTGCAGTTGGAAAAGTCGCTTGAGAAGAGAGGTGATGGGTGTTTGGATGTCCTGTCTATCTAGAAACTAAGTTAAGATGTTGTGTGATCATGATCAACTGAGCCATCAACACAGCTATCCTTATACCTTTAGACTGAATCTCGGTCTTGGATATCGGCTGTTTGATTCTGTCTATTCATAGGTCTAAGGCAGAAGCAATGCGATGCGGAAGCCGGTCGGAAGCTACACATCCAGCTGTGAGCGTGGCAATGAAGCTATTCAAAGAGACATCCCCATCATGAGAAGTCAAGTTTTGGTGATTCAAACCTGCAACATGGGTTAGTAGCAAGCCGCAGTCAAGAGTCCAAGGAGGGTGGCAAGGCGGTGCCTGCAGGTACGCAGCGGGCTAGTGCGAGCGCGGCCCGGCGGGTGGCGTTCTAGATGAATCGAGAACCGGCTCGGCAACTCACCCGGATTGGCACCCACACCCCCATAGAGACGGAATCTTATCTTCCGCCAAAGCCTCCCAGGCCCGTCAATACGGCTTTCTGACAATGGAAAAACACATGACGGCCGAGGCCAGAGGCAAAGCTGAAGCAGGTCGGAGACAGCTGTAGACTTATGAATCATGGGAGCAGGATGCTTTAGGTCATCACCGCCCTATCATCTGATCAAAAGAATCGCTGAGTTGATTCGGAGACCTGGAAGCAAGGACGCAAAGCGAGAATTCCAAGAGTCCAAGATTCGCTTCTGCTTAGAGCGTACGATGATTTCAAATCTGAACTACCCTCAGCATAGAGGCGACGCTTATGCACCTAAGCGCTCGCGTAAACGTGCCAGTCGCCCCATGTGACTAAGTGAAGGACAGTGTTGACAGGCTGCCGTGAAACCCCTGCAAGATACTGTGCTGAAGACTACATGTAGGTTGCCAAGAAATCGGTCAACGGGTTGCTTCATCCGGGCTGTTTCGTAGGGTCTGGTGGATAGTTGCTAACATTTATGAGTACAAAGGAGACGGTCAGTCATCTTGGTCCGAAATTAGGTTTAAGGTGCCTCTAACAACACCATATTTCCAAGGCGTGAAGACGTTGTCAACCCGTGCTTCCATAAACTGCCCCTCTTCATTGCCATTGCGACGTCAGTCTTGTGCCATGAGGTTTTTGCTAATGCTGATAATTCCGGCCACAGCATGAAAATGGTTTGGAAGAGAGAGGCGTATGCTGACACCGCGCTCCCGCCTGACATACCTAGTAAGTTGGTCTGGTCCTTTTACTGGTTTGAGTGAGAGTTCCCTAGCCTCACTGTTTTTATGACAATCAAGATTCATCCTAGGGAGTCTAACAAAGTTGGATAATGATGATCGAACGATTGTACATCTTGATCGGACACTCGGTTGGCAAGGGCCGACTCTACTCTTCATGGGGATATGTTTAATCCTATTGGTGGCGGTACTTGGGAGGCGCAGACAGTAATGAAAGAGAACGACCGCAGACGTTTTCCGGGAACCCCGCTTCTCGTGCGTCATTTTACTCGAATTGTCACATCAATGCAATCAGGCAGTCATGGAACATCAGTAACCAAACCTTACATTTGTCCTTCAGACATGCACACATTCAACACTCACCGTTGGTCCAAAGCCAACGCCATGTTTGCCTCCTTCATGCACTTGCCCCATGGCTCGTACAAGTCAAAAAGCTAGGCGCGGTGAAAAACCATTGATAACCTGGACGCGGTTTCACCTGCCGCAGGATCAGGAGTGGCCGACCTGGTCCGTAGACCATGATGACGTTCACGTGGGCCCACTGAAGGACGTGGAAGGTTTGGTGGTAGTATCATTGGGAAGAATGGTGAACAATCCGGAGCAGGCGGCCTATATCAACTACATTGGAAATACATGGCATCCTTTCTTAACTGGGACTGGGGCAGAATGGGTTAGCCTGTACGCTGTCAAGGTCTTCCAGTCGTCTCCCGCCTGCGCAGAGTTTCTGCTGAACCTCCCCGAACATGACGGCACGGACTCACAAGCCTCCATCGAGTCTGGCTGTAAACTGAGGAAGTTGACCTTGATCCATACCTCAACATCGTCAGCGCCGGCGATGTCGCGCTTTCTAATTCTCAAACACGTCGCCATGGTCCCAACTGGGGAGGTAGAGGGACGCGTGACCTTGACCGCCTTCCTAATACCGCGCAAAGTCGACAGTGTGTTTCTGATGTGGCGGGAAAAGTTTGAAAGGGTGTTTGCTGGGTTCACACCTCACGGCTACGAGTCTATAAGACGGCATCCCAAATTCATGTTCATGTATGCAGCCGTGTGGCTCTGGGTGCTTTCGGAAGATGGCTGGGCGCGGAAGACGTTTGGGAAGCTCGAGCAGACCGAGGACAATGACCGGGGGGGTCGGACAATCATCTGCCATCTTCACCTGTGGCCGCATAAGTATGGTGCAACAGCAGAGAAGGAAGAGGCATCGGCGTGCGATCCGCAGTCGAGGGAATCGTGGAATCGGGTAATAGCGCAGGTGATGCCTCCGGCGACCTCCTGGGTACAGGAGCGCTGGGATATTCACGACATCCCGCGGCCCCCCGAGCCCGAGTTTGATGCAGAGGAGCTTTCTGAGTATGACAAAGAGCAAGAAAGACGCATGAAGGTGTTTTTAGAGTCGCGTGGCCTCGGGAGGGATGAGAGCTCGGGGTCGGAATGAGGCACGACGTCAGTTGAACGTGAGTGCGGTTTGACAACGAGGCATCAGGTAGTTGTGTAATAACACTTAGAAAGTGAAATAGAAAATAAAGAAAATCTTGCGTAGTAGTTACAACTTATTGCTGATCGTGTTGGAAGTTGTATAGTTACAACTTGACAACTTCCTGCTGATCGTGTTGAGAGTTGTACGAGAGGATGCTGTCACATCCCAAACAGTCTCCACGTTCACGAGCCCCTTGGCAATTTCAATGTCGACTCTTGGCGATCGACTTGCCTCATCAAGCCTAAACACATTCCTCCACCCGCCGAGCCCACCTGCACGTCGAGCTGCAAAAGGCCGCAAGCTGCAAGGTTCAGGCGCCTTTGGCCGCCCAGAGCTAATATATCCGGTCCGGGATGCAACCCAGATGCCTCCTGCGGGGCGCCGTGGCCCCTACTCGTGGAAACGGGCAGTGCTGAATTTCCCCGGCGGCCAGGAGGCAAACCGGTTAGCGCATCGTCTCATGCACACCCGTCATCTAATTAAGTAGGTATTTGGCTTTCAATCTGGGAACAAGCTGCAGCAGGGTCGGAGCAGGGGACTCGGGAGACTTGGAGACAAACGCGATCGGCCAATTTCTTGTCTGAATCGTAAATGAAGGGGGGAGACAACGAACATGTGGATTTCGGGGTAAACATGGGCGAAAGGGTTGCGGTAATAATTGCCTACATATTGACGCCGCCCCCGCGACATCGCGGCCCTCTCCGGCGTAAGTGTCTGGTGCATTCGGGACTTTCTGCCCGTCGCTACTTCGTTTCTTTCGCCTCCCCCCCTGTCTGTCTTTTCCTACACCCATACGCCGCCCTGTTATCTGAACCATGAAGCGTTTCTTCAAGGCCCTGGCGGTGGCCGCGCTCGCAACGGCCTCCGTGGCCCAGGAGTCGGCACCGGCCTCGGCCTCCGCGTCCGGCGGGTCCGGCGCCCCGACCCCGACCCCGACCCCGACCACGCTCGTCACCTCCCGCATCCCCGAGGCGTCCGCCGCTCCGTCCGCCCCGGCCGCCGCCGTCGCCCCCATCGCCCCCATCCGCGTCCGCCTGAACCCGGCCAACGTGCGCAACCTCGCCGACGCCGACTACATCACCTGGACCATCCCCGGCGCCGCCACCGCCAACATCACCGTCGGCAACCTCACGGCCAACGACGTCTCCCTCGCCCTCGCCGCCGGCCCCGGCGCCGAGCTCGCCGGCAACTACTACAAGTTCCAGTACACGCGCTTCCTCTCGTCGCTGGGCGAGCGCGTCGTGAACCAGGGCATCAGCACCTCGACCAAGGACGGCGCCCCCCTCACCCTCTCCATCAAGGGCCTCGCGGCCGGCAAGCACAGCCTGCTGACGTGGCACAACGCGTGGGACTCGCTCCAGGAGACGGCGACGCTCGACATCACCGTCGACGGCGAGAGCGCCCACGCGGGCTTCAAGCAGTCGGCCCGCGTCGACAACATCTGGGAGGCCGCCGCGAGCTACCTGACCTTCGACGTCGCCTCGCCCGCGCAGGAGGTCAAGGTCGTCTACACGCCCAGCGGCGCCGACAAGCGCGCCTTCATCAACGGGTTCGAGATCGACACGCCCGCGCTCGCGGACCAGATCAGCTTCCCCACGCCCAAGCACCGCGACGAGCGCATCGAGCTTGGCGACGGGAAGAGCGTCGAGGCGAGCTGGCGGGCCCCTTCTGCTGCGGAGGGCGTCAAGTATAATGTGTTGCTGGGCACGTCGCCGAGCGAGCTGAAGAGCGTTGCCGAGGGCGTCACCGAGACCAGTGCGACTCTGACAGGTTTGTCTCTCTACTTATGATAAAAAGGTTTGATTTGTCGAGGCTGACAGGTCCAAGGTCTGAACTCCTTCGACACCTTCTACTGGCGCGTTGACGTCGTTTCCGGAGAGACGACTTACACCGGCCGCGTGTTCACGTTCCGCGTCGCACAGCTGGCCTTCCCCGGTGCCGAGGGATGGGGGTAAGCACATCCTGATGAACGAGACTCGTGTGGATGAATGTCACTGACATTTCCCAGCCGCTTTGCTCGTGGCGGCCGCGGCGGCAAGGTGATCAAGGTGACCAGCCTCGAGGACACCACCGACGAGGGCACGCTCCGCTACGCCCTGACCGTCGCCAAGGGCCCCCGTATCGTCGTCTTCGACGTCGGCGGCGTCATCACCACCACCTCGCGCATGTCCGTCAACGACCAGTACGTCACCGTCGCCGGCCAGACGGCGCCCGGCAAGGGCATCGTGATCCAGGGCAACCCGCTCGGGCTGACCGGTGCTTCCGACATCATCTTCCGGCACGTCCGCGTGCGTCCCGGCAAGGTTTCTGGCCAGACGGTCGACGGCATGGGCATGCAGGGCTCGAACCACTGCATCTTTGACCGCTGCTCCATGGTGTGTTCCTTATGCCTCGGTACCTAATCGGCGTGATGAAGTCTAACGAGTCATCCAGGGCTGGACTATCGACGAGGCCTTCAGCTCGCGGTCCGCGCACAACATCAGCTTCCAGCGCAACATGATCTCGGAGCCGCTCAACGTCGCCGGCCACAAGAACTACCCCGCCGGCACTGGTCACGGCTACAGCGCCACGATCGGCGGCGACGTCGGTTCGTTCCACCACAACCTGCTCGCCCACGCCGAGGGCCGTAGCTGGAGTATGGGCGGCGGCGTCGACGATGCCGCTGCTTTCGCCGGGCAGCTCGACATCCGCAACAATGTCGTCTACAACTTTGGTGCGTCCCTCTACTGATGCCATAGATAATGCCAACGACTAACGTGCTTCAGGCGGCCGCGTGACCGACGGAGGAGCGAAGAAGGTCAACTTTGTCGGCAACTACTACAAGCAGGGCCCGGCCAGCACCCTCACCTACGCCCTCAGAGCCCAGGTAAGTCATCTTGACCACTCTCGAGTGACCAAGAAACTGACCCTCCCAGTACGAGGACAACATGCCCGGCATGCAGCAGTACCACTGCGCCGGCAACTCCATGCCCGGCGTCTTCGACCAGGACTCGGTCCAGTACCCCCCCGGCGACGGCACCTCCGTCAAGACCAAGATCGCCTGCTACGCCGACGTGACCTTCTCCCCGGCGCCGACCTACCAGAAATTCTTCCCCGAGCCCTTCTTCGAGTCCCACGTCGCCACCCAGCCCTCGACCGAGGCCTACAAGCGCGTCCTCTCCGACGCGGGCGCCAGCCAGCCCGCGCGCGACCTCCACGACGCCCGCATCGTCAACGAGACGCTCACCGGCACCGCCGCCTACGTCGGCTCCGTCTCGGGCAAGAAGGGCCTCATCGACGACCCCGCGGACGCCGGCGGCCTCGAGGACTTCCCCGCGGCCGCCCGCGCCGCCGCCTGGGACGCCGACGGCGACGGCATCGCCGACTGGTGGGACGGGTCCACCGGCGGCGACGGGTACACGCCCATTGAGGGCTACCTCAACTTCATGGCCGACCCGCACGCGTTCGTGGCGCCCGGCGCCGAGGTCGAGGTCGACCTCGCCGCGCTGGCCCGGGGGTTCAAGGAGCCCGCGTTCACCGTCGTCGGCGCGGGGAAGGGCGAGGTGAGCGTCAGCGGGGCCAGGGCGACGTACAAGGCCGGGGCGGAGAAGGGCGTCGACTACTTTGATGTCAGCATCGAGGACAGCGAGGGCAGCACGTGGACGAGGAAGTTTGGTGTTGCCATTTTCGACGGCGCGGAGGAGGCGCAGTAATAGGGGTTTCAGAGGCTATTTTGTATTCTTTTCTTCTGTATATGAGTTGAGCCAGGTGCTACGAGTCACCTTTACATACAATGTTGAACACGTTGACGCCGTTGTTATGCTGTCCGGAAATGTCCAAATGTTGATTCGTATTCATAGGCTCAAGTGAGAACGACTTACAGCTAGGCACAGACAATATGTATCAACATAAGGGAGTATAGACCACTTACAAACCAAGTCATATTTACCATATAATATTTTAAATGACTTGTCAAAATAGTAGCTTTGATCCTGTAGAGTTTAGTGTATAAAATTAATGAGTGTATAGTTGGTTTGCATTTTAAGTCATATTTAAACACTCCATAGCGTTTAGTTTCCATTGTCACACGCTCTTACTTTCCAACTCCCATGCTTTCAACTCATAGTGAGTAATGTCCTTTGTGATGGAAAAGTTCTGGTCTTATTGGATGTCTAGATACATTGAAGTCATGTACAAGGTGAATATAAACAACGAATCGTCACACAAAGCAACACATGTCTACTGACCACCTACGCAGCAGCCGGCGCGTACGCAAAGAACTCCTTGACAGCCACGCCCGCATACTGCCCGCTCCCCGACGCAGTCAACACCGCCCGCACCGCCGTCGTAGACACCCTCGCAAACTTGACCTCGGCCGGCTCGTCCGTGACCTCGGTCGGATACGCCACCCGGCGGCGGAGTCCTTCTGGGTGACGGGGGCGTAGAGGTAGAAGCGGCCGTCGGGGCCCTGGACGATCTGGCTGGCGTAGGCGGTGCCGGCGCTCGCCCAGGAGAAGATGTCCTGCGGCTGGGCGACGGCGCGGTGGAGGGTCCAGTCGGCGCCGGCCGGGTCCGGGTTCGCGGCCTCGAAGATCTGCCACTCGTTCATGACGAAGCCGTTGACGGCCGGGCCCGCGGCTTCGCGGCCCGAGAGGATGTACAGCGTGTCGTTGACGACGAGCGGCGCCGGGTCGGCCGAGTACACGGAGCCGTCGGCCAGGATCGGGTTGCCGACGGACGTGAATGTGGTGCCGGAGGACTGCCGGCGGACCGGGACGACGCCGGCCTGCGACGGCTGGACCAGCAGCGCAGTCGCGAGACACGCCCGCAGCAGGGAGGCGAGCATCGTGGGTGAAACGAATGAGCAGAATAAACACGGAAAAAAGAGTGAATGAAACGAAGGACAAGTCTCGCAGAGGTGGTTGGCCGCGCCGGAGTCGGCTCGGGGAGTTTCTGTGCTGCATAATCGCCTTTAAAGAGGCTTAACACGAATAACGTTAACAAGGGGCGTCCACTTTTCCCAACCCCTGAATCTCGTGTGTGATTGACAATTGCACGACAACACCAACCAGGGATCAACTCTCGACGGACCTGGGGTCGGTAAGCGCTCAATCTGGGGTGACCATGAGACTCGGCTGCGTTAAACGACTTGCCCAAACGGACGAAAAGGAGCAACGAAGCAGTCTTTTCTGCCCGTCGTCATATCCCCTTTCACACCCTTCAACTTTGTTCTATACGAGCCCCCAGAGAGAACCATCCGTGGATTTTCTTTCCCCCGTTGGACAAGTACAGCCTCAGTGACATCAAGTGCGACTCTCTGCTGGCGGCCCAATCACGACGGGATGAGCCCGGCGCGAGGGTTGCATTGCATGGCGGATGGGCCGACGTACCCCGCGTCTGGTCGTTCATTCCGTGCATGAGACACGGGTGGAGGAATGCTTAGCGGACGGCTCGCTTGACGCCATCGTGGAATCTCTATTCGGATTTACACTGCGATGTCGACATTACACTGCGCGAACTCGGATCCGCCGCCCGATTAAGGGTTGCATTCGGTCAGCTGGCCGGGCCAAGAACGACAAACGAGGCCGGTATCAAGGCACATTTGGCGTCTGACGTTGCCTTTACGGGCCAAAGAGGCCATGGAGTATCTTCCGCCGATGCATGGAATCGTTCGGGAACGATGCCGGGTGCCATGTGGTATCGGGCCTCTGCAATATGCCTGGCAGATCCGCCCAGTCCATCGTTCTCGAGAGTTCTCCATGGCACGGTGTCATTCATCACGTAAATATTCAAGTGACTGATGGTGGTATTGTGTGACTATATGAACCACGATCTCGACGCTTCACGGGCTCCAGGGACTCAACAAGACCATACCCCAAGGTCTCCGTCACCATGCTCTCGAGACTCGTCCTCCTCCTCGCCGGACTGCTGGTCTCCGGCGTCCTGGCCCAGGACAACCTCGGCCTCGCCAACGGCTACCTCACCCTCGCAACGCGCAACTTCAACCTCCAGCTCGTCCGCAACGCGCAGGTCCTCGCCTCCCTCAAGCCCGCCGGCGACGCCTTCGACTTCCTCCCGTTCGACTACCTCCCCAAGCGCGCCCGCAACGGCCAGTACCACTGGGGCGACATCACCTTCCGCTACCGCCAGCCTGGCGCCGCGGCGTGGACCGCCGGCGACTCCGCCGCCGCCCGGCAGCCCGTGACGGCCCTGACCCCGGGCCCCGGCGTGCTCGCCGCCTCCCGCCTCGCGCCGACCCTGCCCTCGGGGCCCCTCAACATCACGCGCGAGTGGCTCGACGTCGCGGGCGACCTCGGCCTGCGCTTCACCGTGCACAACGCCGGCTCCGCCGCCGTCGAGATCGGCAGCCTCGGCTTCCCCGCCGAGTTCAACAGCATCTTCACCAACCGCCGCGCCGCCGACATGCAGCGCCTCTGCTCCCTCTCGGACCCCTACGTCGGCATGCACGCCGGCCAGATCCGCGTCGCCCCGGTCCGCGGCACCGGCCCCGCCCTCGCCGTCACGCCCCTCGCCGACTCCCCGCTCGAGGCCTACCGCAACCTCCGCGAGCCGAGCTACGCCGACACGGCCTACGGCAGCCAGACCTTCGAGGGCCTCTACGAGTGGCAGGTCCTCACCAAGGCCTGGGCCGAGACCGAGTGGCGCGCGCAGACGCCCTGGAACCCGCCGTCCTCGAGGACGCTGCAGCCGGGCCAGTCGCTGCAGTTCGGCGTCCGCTTCTCCGTCGCCAGGGGCGGCGTCCGCGAGCTCGACGCCGCCGTCCGCGGCACCGGCACGCCGACGGCGGTGGGCGTGCCGGGCTACATCGTGCCCCGCGGCGAGCCGGCCCAGCTCTTCCTGCAGTCCGCGTCCGACGTCCGCTCCATCGCCTCCGACCCGCCCGGCGCGCTGACCGTGACCCCCGTCTCCGCCGGCCGCTACACCGTCACCCCGTCCTCCGGCGCCTGGGGCCGCGCGCGCCTCACCATCACCTACGCCGATAATAAGGTCCAGACGGTGCACTACTACGTCACGAAGCCGTCCACGGACGCCGTCGCGGACCTCGGGCGCTTCCTTACGACGGCGCAGTGGTTTAACGACACGGCGGACCCCTTCGGCCGCGCGCCGTCCGTCCTGACGTACGACTACGAGACGCGCTCCCTCGTGACGCAGGACTCGCGCGCCTGGGTCGCCGGGCTCAGCGACGAGGGCGGCGCGGGCGCGTACCTCGCCGCCTTCATGAAGCAGGCGATCCAGCCGGACGCGGCCGAGGTCGCGCGGCTCGAGGCCTTCGTCGACAAGGTCCTCTGGAAGACGATCCAGACGGCCGACTTTGGCGTGCGCAAGAGCGTCTTCTTCTACGAGCCCGCCGCCGTGCCGGGGTACCGCTACAGCGCGGCCGTCGACTGGACGAGCTGGACGAGCTGGAACTGCGCGGCCGCGTACGCCGTCGACCGCGCGTACAACTACGTCCACGTCGCCGCGGCCTACTGGGCGCTGTACCGCGTCGCGCGCGCGTACCCGGACATCGCGAGGGCCCACGGCTGGGACTGGTACCTGAACCAGGCGTACGGCACCGTGGTCCGGGGCATGCGCAGCGACGTCGGGTACAACCGCGTCGGGCTCATGGGCGAGACGGTGTTTGGGGAGATCCTGGCGGACCTGGCGAGGGAGGGGCAGACGAGCAAGGCGAGCGCGCTGTCGGCGAGCATGCGGTCGCGGGCGGCGCAGTGGGATGCCGAGGAGGTGCCGTTCGGGAGCGAGATGGCGTGGGACTCGACGGGTCAGGAGGGGGTGTACTACTGGGCCAAGTGAGTCTCTCTCATCTTGCCCCTTTCTCAGTCTGGGATCCTCGGCAGAGTCACTTACATCTGCAGGTACTTTGGCTTCACCAACACGGCGACCAAGTCCGTCAACAGCGTGCTGGGCTTCATGCAAACACTCCCTCACTGGGGCTGGAACGGCAACGCGCGCCGCTACTGGGACAATGTGTAAGTCTTCATAAACCCCCTTTCTCATTATCACATCTGACAACACCCACCCACACCCAGCTACGGCGGCAAACTCCGCCGCATCGAACGCCAAATCCACCACTACGGCTCCGGCCTCAACGCCCTCGTCCTCCTCTCCGCCTTCCGCTCCTCCCCCGCCGACACCTACCTCCTCCGCACCGGCTACGGCGGCACCACGGGCCCCCTCTCCAACATCAACCAGGACGGCTTCGCCGCCGCCTCCTTCCACTCCTGGCCCGACACGCTCAAATGGGACGGCATCAGCGGCGACTACGGCCCGGGCTTCCTCGGCCTGGCCCTCGGGTCCGGGACCTACGTCGCCCAGGACGCGGAGCTGGGCGGCCTCGTCGCCTTTGGAGGTGTTGTCACGACGACGGCCTCCGGCTCTGGCACCGTCACCGTGGTCACGAAAGACGCCGTCCGCCGTAGGGTCTTCATCGGCCCGCTCGGCGTGTACGTCAGCGTCGACGCGGGCATCATCAGCCAGGTCAGCTACGTCCCCAGCGCGAGGACGGTCTCGGTGACGCTGACGCAGCTCGACGGCGCGCCGCGGGCCGCGAGCGCCGTGCTCTGGGCCGAGACGCCGGCCGGCGGCGCGGGGTTCCGGGTTACGACGGCGGGGATCAGCCAGGCGCGCGGAGGGTGGGCGGTGCCGTTGGCGTCGGGGAGTGTGACTGTCCAACTTGGGCCGGCCTAGGACGTCACGTCACGTCACGTCCCGTAGGTAGTGTACTGTCTCGTACCGTAGGTAGTATCGCATCTTTACTTCTCGCACATAGTTAACCCCTTTACCCATAAACAACAAATACATTATACTATCATCATCATCCAGCCGCTCACTCACTCTATCCGGGTCAGATCCTTCTCCAAAACGACAAAATACAAATCATCCCGCAGCGCGTCCCCGTTCACCAGCTCCCTGTACGGAAACTCCCTCCTCTCCCCCGTGCGCCGGTACCCGCGCCGCTCGTACCACGCAATTAGCTCCGCCCGCGTCCAGATGACGCACATCTCCATCCTCTCGACCCCCCACCGCGCCCGCGCAAACTCCTCGGCGTACCCCAGCACCTTGCGCCCGACGCCGCCCGCCTGCCGCTCCGGGTCGACGGCGAAGAGCCCAAAGTACGCCACCTTGCCGTCACGCCGGCAGAGGACCTCGCAGCACGACAGCGGGCGCGACGCGGTCTTCTTAGTCGTAGCCGTACTGACAGCATCCTCCGTGCCGCCGGCGTCCTCCGTGACGAGCAGCACGACCCCCCTCGGCTCCGTAATCTTGCCCAGCAGGCCCGCGTCGTCGATGCGCTCGTCCGCCACGAGGTCCGCCTCCGTCGTCCACCCCTTGCGCGAGGCCTCGCCGCGGTAGGCGGAGCGGATGAGCGGGAGCAGCTGCGGGACGTCGTCGGCCGTGGCGGGGCGGAAGGAGAGCGTCGGCTGCGGGGCCGGGACCGTCATCTTAGTGGTCGTGGTTGTGTGTGACTGACTCTGAATATTGGTAATGGTTGTGGTTGTGATTGTGATATTTGCCCCTGAACGTTGTGATCGAGTTGTATGACGATTGGATTGGATATGACCAGAGTCTTGAAACAGGTAACTCGAGTTTGAAGTTTAGTTGTCCAAAGACACAAGAAAACGCTCAGCAACAACTTCAACTCCAAAACGTCAAGAGACAACAAAAAGTCTTTAAATAAAACCACTCCTCATCACCCCAGAATCCACCCACCTACTGTTATCAAGTCCCTGTCAAATTTTCGCTCAAGTTCCGAGACCATCGCACACACAGGGCACCTCCAGAATCCGAACCACCTTTTTACCCCCTAAACATGACTCGATCAACTAACCTCCCTGTATAAATCACCATCCGCTCCATGTGGGACCCCCCACCGAGTCATTAAAAGGGCGCGACGCGAATGACATTTCGACATTTTTGACATTTCTGTCCCCTTTTGTGAACGCGTCGGCGCCGGCGGTAATGAGGAGGGAAGGCGGTCGAACCCTCCGGCGCCGGGATGACATGACGTGCATATACCATGCAACCCTCCATCTTGACTTGCTTATTCCGTCTGGATGGGGCAAGTCGAAGGGCGCCTTGGCCAGATGTCATGTCAAATGTCAAACTTGCATGTCACTTTCGATTCGTAAGCAAAACAGTAGACTTTGAACACACTCGTCTTCCTTGGAGACTACCTTACGGGTACTCGCAACTCTACATCTGGGTATCAATGCAAACACGCCAAAAAACGCAATTGCAAATGCCATGCCATGCCATGCCGCGCCACGCCATGCTGTGATCGCTGCCGTCCTACCGCTTCGCCTTGGGCGACATCACCTTGACCCCCTGCGCGCTGTCCCACACGCTCGAGCTGACCTTGGTCGGGATCTTGCGGCCCCTCAGCCGCTGGTCAATCAGCCACATGCCCACCACGAACTCCTGCTTGCTCAGCATCCCCCGCCGCCCGCGGTCGACGAGGTCCCACACCTCGGCGAGCTCCTCCTGCGGCAGCCGCGACCGCCGCCAAATCTCGCGCACCACCACGTTGACCACGCACTCGGCCGCGTCGCGCGGCGGCGGCGCCTCGCCCTGGAACGCCTGCGGCGCGAACGTCGTGAGCAGAAGCCCGCGGTTGCTCGCCCACACGGCCTCGTAGCGGCGCCGCTCGCGGAGCGTGATCTCGTCGCGCCACCGCCGGCGCGCCCCTTCGGCGTGCGAGTGCTTGTTGCTCGCGCGCTGGTGCTTCTTCTTGCGGATCTCGTCCTCGTCGTCGGATTTTGAGGGGGGCTGGCGGAGGGTTTGCCGGAGCCGCGGGGACTTGGTGCGGTTGGGCAGCGGCGGCGGTGACAAGGCCGAGTTGCCCGTGTTGGAGGGCGTGAGGCGAGCCGCGGCGAGAGAGCCGGCCATGATTGCGTTGGAGAGGGAGTTCAGCGGTAGACTGGTAGTCGAAGAGCCCGGGGTGCGCCGCGGGGTCGTCCTGGTAGGCGAGCTGTTCACCGACGACATGCCGGGCGTGCTAAGTGCCGACGGAGTCTGCCGAGTGGGCGGTCTTACCGGAGTCAAGTCCGGCACGGCCGTGTGACCCGACGACGCCGACACGAACGTATCATTCGATGAACTCGTATCGGCAGTCGAGGGCCGCGCAGACTCGGGCCGCGGAAAGAATGGCTCCTGGAGCGTGCCGTGGCCATAAACCGATGCCATACTCTTGGGCTTACTCAAAGGCGGCGCCTCCGGTTCTTTGGCCTTCCCACCTGTGCCCCTAGGTTGCGGAGGCGTCGGCGGTCGCAACTTCGCCTTGGACGGTGCACGTCTCGGCTCAGGAGAGACGACTTCCGTCGCAGCGCGTACAATCATCTTTGGGGAGCTTGGAGCAGGCTGTTTAGCCTTGGTGCGTGATCTCCGCGACTCAGGGGCGGCAGGCGGTTCCTTTGACTCGGGTCGTGTGGTCTGCGTAATGGGCACCCGAGTGTACTGCGTCACCGACCGCGGTCCCGGAGCTTCCACCGCCGCGGGCCGAACCTCAACCGCAGGCTGCAGCTTCTTGATGGGTGGCGCCTGCTCCGACTCTGCCCGCCTTTGCACCGGCTTCTTGGACGGCGACACGAGCGGCTTCCCAGATTTCGCAGTCTTTGCTGGTGATACACTCAGATCCACAGGCTTCACCGGCGTAGGCGTGACTGGCCTCGGCTTCGCAGGCTTCGGCGCAAGCTTCGCCTGCGGCGTCACCATCTCCTTCGACTCCCTCTCACCAACCGGCGTCGGCGTGACCGGTCTCTGCTTCGGCTTCGGCTTCATCCGCGGCTTCTCCCCCGTCTCTTCAATCCCCATCCTCGCCGCCTTGGCCCTGGCCGGACTCATCTCCCTCTCCGGCGTCAGCGGCCGCGGCTTCGGGTGTCTCTGGGCCCCACCGCTCTTCTTCACCGGATCAACGTCCTCGTCCCCCCTCTCAAACATGCTAATCAGGTGTCCGGTCCCCGGTATCGACGTCGTATCCGGCAGCCCCGGCCCATCCTCGTCCTCCTCATCCTCCTCTTCCAAAATGCCCTCCCTCCTCGCACTGTGCTGCTGCTGCTGCTGCATCTGATGCAGCTGGTTCACCTGCGCAGGCGTCAGCGCCGACGGGCTCGCGTGCGGCTGCGGACTGGGCGACGCGCTGCGCGAGGCGGCCAGCGTGGCGGCGATGTAGCTCGGGCTCTTGGGGTCGACGCGGGTGGCGTGCGGCGAGAGGTGCGACGCGGCGGCGGAGGGACTGGACGCGAGGAACGACGACAGCCGGTCCCGCATGTCGGCGGTGCCATCGCGGCCGCCGAGGGGCGTGCTCGTCGTGACGCTGGCTCCCGTGTGCTGGCGCAGCACCGGGCTCGTGCTGCGGCTGCGGGTGTGCTGGGAGGCGGTCGAGGCGGCGAGGCTGGCGGCGGCGGCGCCGGGGTTGTTGCCGGGCAGGCCGGAGCGAGTGACGGTGCCGCGTCCTCCGGCGGTGGTCGTCGTCGACGTCGGCTTCGGGGGCGGAACGGGCTTGGGCTTCGGCTTCGTCTTGTTGAAGGCGAGGCTCGCGCCCTTGAGGGCCGCGGCGGCGTCGGAGGCGCCTCCGGTCGGGTGATGGGGCGTGTTCATCATCATCGTCACGATGGGCGGCCGCGGAATGGGGGTGCGAGGGGAGGCCGCGGCGGCATCGAAGTCGTCGGCTGTCTGTATTGTCTGCTTGTTTAGTCGGTCGGGGATGTTTCGAGCATCGTGAGCTGCTTCTGTTGACGTTGGGGATGGAGGACCGTCGAGGGTGTCACTTGAGAAAGGATCGAAGGGGGAAAATAGAAAGATGGAAGGAACCGAAATGGGACGTATTCGGCAGCACCTTCCGCGGCTGAGTGAGCGCTCTTTCCTGCGGAGAAAAGACGAAAATGGGGGAAGGAACGAAGGAGGGAACCTGGAATGCGGAAGGAGGGAAGGAGCGTGGGCCTCCCAAGCAACTGACGGGACGAACGGGTGGCCCGGTGACCTTCAGGCCTCAGCACTGCCCCCGTTCTGCGGTGGACACACCGTGCAGAGAGTCCACAGCGCACCGCAGCACCTGTAAGGCTGAGACACCGTCCTCTGAGGAGGTTGCAGGGGTGAAGAGACCGCGGACGCCGTGTGGGACATGACGCAGTTTTATGGGGAATGTTGAGTGAAGCTCGGCTGGCAGATGGCTGACAAACAGCTGGCCGATGGACAGACTGCAGCTGGCAGAAATGGCCATACCAAGAACACAATGAAGATCGCGACATCACCGGCGTCATAGCGGATCATATGCCCTGGCTAGCCAGGAACCTACGGTAGGGGGATAGATGGGCTTGATAAAGCCTGGCTTCTGTCTAGCTCCCGTCGCCGGACTATCCGCCATCATGCTCACTCACCCGTCTACCCGGAATCCTCGGTACCTTACCATATTCACACGGACGAAACAACACAAGCAGACAAAAGGTACGATAACGTGATGCTTGCATCACTCTTTTACTACTTTAAGAAATACCTATTTATCCGTGCTGGCTTCGACGCAACTAAAAACAAGAAAGGAAGAAAATCCCAATAGGCAAACGCAAAACACTAAACAAGAGCAGCTCGTCCGCCTCGAGTCCTCTCGCCCGGGCAGCCGTTGAGAAACCAAGCCCAAACTCCAGTGTGTCCCCTCCTCCCTTCAATTAGGTATCATCGACACCTCCTCCGCCCCGATGGGTATGTCCAAACAGGAACAGCCATTGTCTTCGTCCTGCCGAGTACGCTTGCAAGCAGGCACTCCGACAGCCAGATCAAAATAGCTCGAACCCGGTCCTCCAGAACCTGAAAAAAAAGGGGAAAAAAAGGCCTCGCGGCTCGGTTGCCGAGTATGCAGCAAGAGTTCAACAAAGAGAAAACCAGAGTCCGGTGTCCTCCTCCACTCCCTCCATGCAGGCGGTAGCCAACAACCGAAACCCCAGAAAAAGAGTAATAACGACACAGGAAAGAGAATCGAAAAGAAGTCTTGGTGTTGTGGGCGTGTGAGTTCGGGGGGGCAAGTTCCTCGCCGTCCTTGTTGTTTTTTGGCTGAAAAGACAATACGGTCGTGAGCTTCGACTTGTTTGATCGTTCCAGACATGATGGGGGGCATAATCATCCGACATTATCATCAAAAAGGCTTGAGAAAATCTTCGGAAACGAGCGTAAACGAAGGAGACGGTCGGCGCGCACTTTTCTCATCTCATCTCCAGGGCGTTTGGTTCTTTTCGTCCTTTTAGTATCCGTCCTCGTCCGTCCATTCGCTGCCCGAGATGATGCGGTTCCCCTCGCCGTCGACGTACACATGCCCAGCATGCGTCTGCGGCGGGAAGCCCCGCTGCCTCTTGGAATCGCTCGACGGCGGCCGGTAGCCCTCCTCCGGCTCGAACCGCTTGCCCCGCGCCGCCCGCACCTTGGCGTAGTACGTGTCCGTCGCGTCCTGCTCCGGTTCGCTGTTGTCGTCGTACGTCTCCCAGTTCTCCGAGCCCGTCACGTTGCTGGACCCGTTGGACGAGTTGGAAATCTGCCGCGGTGGTGGTGCCTGCGGGTAGGAAGGCGGTTGCTGTCGGATCGTCGACGAGTGGTACTCGTACTGGGAATTTTGGGAATTTTGGGAGCGCTGCGATGCATGGGAAATGTGGGAGGCATGCGATGCGTGGGACGTGTGTGACAGCGTCGAGTTCGCCCTCATCAGGCGCGGTTGCTGGCAGTCATCATACACGTCTTCCAGCTCGACCTGGCGGACGATACTAGAGCCCAGCCCTGCCGACTTGTAGTGGTTCAGAGGAGTCTCGAGATCCACCGCGTGCAGATCACGCATCTTGGGCGGCGGCGCACGCATGGGAGCAGCGCCGCGTATTGTGGCATAGGCGTCGATTCTGGATTCGGGTCTGGCCGACGAGTTGTTGCCGTACTTGAGATTCGAGAGCGGAGCACGCGCCGGTATCCTGGACGGGCTGCCGGGCGCCTTGTTGAGAGTGCCGTAGTTGCTGTGGATGTTGCCCAGCGAAGAGACCGGTCTGGGGCTGGTCGGGGGTTTGGCGTGAGCGGAAACTGGTCTCGGCTGGGATGCGCCGTTCATGTTGTTGGCGCTGCGCTTGTTCGTCGGGGCACCGGCGACGGGGGTCTTGGCTCCCTGGCGGGTGGGCGGTCTCACAGCAGCGCTTGTGCTATTCGCGCGGCTGTGGCCAGCTCTGGGCTTGGTCGCCGATGCCTGCGCGCCAGCACCGGGCGTCTTGGATCGCGGACCAGGCGCGGGCCTCTCGTCCGCCTCGATAACATCCAGGTACCTCTCGCCGTGGACCAGGAATGGCCGGCCGTATTCGTCCTCGAAACGCTCCAGGACCTGGCGCAGGTCGGCGGCCACCTTGGGGAGCTCCTTGGCAATGCGCTTTCGCATCTTCTCCTCCCTGAGCAGCTTGCCGGGGTCGCGCTTTTCGCCCTTTTGTCCGCGCATCATGAGACGAGACGCGTCCTGGCTGGAAGCCGCAAGCTCGTCGCGGTCGTGGGTAAGGCTCTTGTGTCTGTCGATAAGCGCCAGGGTGGGCGCGCGCTGCTCCTTGAGGACCTCGAGTCTGGCAATCTCGCGCTCGTGGGCTTCGAGCAGGGCGTCGCTGTAGACATCGGAAAAGGCAGGCGTGAACTCGAGCATCTCGTCCTCGGAGAGGTAGAGCGCGTCCCAGAGCTCCTGCAGCTTGAAGCGGGCGTCCTCGACAAAGAGGTGCAGGTTCTGGCGCTTGAGCTCGTTGAGGCGCGCCAGCTCGTCCTCGAACTCGTTGATCTGGCGGACGCCGCAGCCGCGGTTGCTGTTCAAAAAGGCCTTGCGCTCCCCGAGGTCGACCTCGAGCTTCTCCCACAGGGCCTCGACGGCGGCGCGCAGGTCCTTGAGGCGCTTCTCGCGGTTCCTCTTCTCGTCGGACAACTTGTCGCGCTTCTCCTTGAGGCGGGCAATGTCCTCCTCGTGGAGGCCCAGCTGCTCGGGGGCACCGCGGTAATACTTGACGATGGCGCCGTCGGTCTGGGCCTGCGGGGTGCCGAGCTCGGCCCAGAGCTGGATGGTGTGCTCGCAAAGGGCCTTAACCGTTGCGACGCGGCGGCTGTACTCTTCATAGACTCTCGTAAACTCGTTGTCGAGCTTGTCCACGTACGCGGGCGACAGGTCGAAGTTGGGCGGGATGGACTGGTTCGGCGCCGTCGGGGGCAGGGGGATCTGGACGAAGGTGGGCTCGAGGTGCGACGAGTACGACTCGAGTGCCTCGACAAGTTCTGGCGGCGGTGGGTTAGCGATATGGCTTGAGGGTGCCTCGTCGGCGGTGCCGGGCCAACTCACTCTTGACCTGTTCGAAGCGCTCCTTGTGCAACCTGCTAATCTGGATGTGCTTCTCCTTGAGGGCCTTGAGGCACCTCGTAAGGGGGTATGTGATCTTCATGTCGCCGTCGTCACGGTCGCGGCGGCCGCTGATGGAGGCCTCCATCTGGCGAATGTTGTTGATCATGCGCTCGGCCTCCTCCACCATCTCCTCCTTTTCAGTCGTGACCAGGCGGACCTGGTCGGTCAGGGCCTTGGAGAGGGCCTCGAAGAGCTGTCGCAGACAAAGTCAGTACACGAGACAAAGGCAGGCGGCCGGGCCGGAGCGTACGTCTGCTTCGCGCGCCTCGCGGTCATGGCTGGGGACGCCAATCTCGTCAAACAGGCCGTGCAGCTGGCCGATGATGGTGTTGACCTGCTGGGACAGGTAGCTGGTGTCCATGGCGGATCAGGGTGACAAAACGGCAATCGGGGAGTTGGTGAAGAAATATCGTCTCGATTCGGGGTTGAGTGACGGCGATTAGGACGGGTCGTAGTGTTGCGGCGGAAAACGAGCGGGTGCAGCGCAAAGGCTGGTGTTGATGCTATTCACGCGGGTGGGGGGGGGGCGGCCAGTGACGGATCGTTTTTTTTTCTTGGATCGGATTTGTTTACTTTCTCTGGACAAGCGAATGGTCACGGAGAAGCATGCGGCTCGGGGTGCATCGTCCAAGCACGCAACAAATCCAGAAAAAAAAATATTGAAAGAGCAGGCGCGGGCGGGAATTAGAAATCTGCAGTCTCCGTGGTATCGTGGGAGGCGTGGAGATGGTTGTCAGAGACTGCGATTCGGGATCGTGTCGTGGGTTGGGCGGCGGTGGAAAGAAGGTGACGGGAGAGAGATCGAGGCGAGGAGCAAAAGCGAGGCGTGGGCAGACGGCAATGTGATGGGCCAGATTTAGCGGGTTCGCCAGGAGAAGGCGCGCGGTGGGGCCGTCGCCCGGGGCAACGCGCCACCGCAGCTGGGAGCCGGGGTTGTTTTGGGTGGTGGGTTTCAGGAAGCGGCTAAGAGCTACCCCGCCATTGGCCGCCCAGCCCCCGGCCAGTGCCATTGGATTGTTTTAGCGGCCTGTCGCTCCCATGTCTGTCAGCCTAGCCCCACCCAGGCGCCGTCTTAGCTAATACAGGATTCGGATAGAGGTACCTTGGTACTTTACTTTTTGCACACACCCGGCAAGACATGGAAGGATTGTTGTTGTGCGGTTCCTGTTCCTGATGGCCTCCCACATGGCCGCCGCATCATGGTCCAACGCTGCGCAGGTTGCGCTGGGCGGGCTTCCGGACGCTCATGCAGTCGATGAGGCTCTTTTGCAGGGCCAACTTCATCGCGCGCAGCAAAGTAAAATAAAATGCCCGACCGACTACTGCGGGCGGGCGGTGTTGTTTGTCCAAGTGTTTGCATGCGACCCGCGCATCGCTTTGTTTACATTGGCCCGGCGCTCGTTGACTGGGCCGCCAGATCGCCCTGCAAGTCATCGCACCGCATGGCATCGCTCACGCGCATAGGATTTCGCTCTGCAGCAGCGTCTCCAGTCTGCTGCTTTAGTGCTCTGGACCTCCTCCTCCCAAGGTACCTAGGTAGGTAGTGTACCTAGGTCAATGGCAATCAGCAAATCGATCTGCTCATCTCGGCTCATTCCCAGCCCCTGCGCGGCCCCGTTTCGCAGTGGGCGCGTGCCGCCGGCGGTGAGGTGCCGCGCCTCGCTCACCGGGGTGACGGCCGCATGGCCTTGCTTGCGCTGCATTGCATTGTTGTCGCCGAGGCCTCGTTTCTTTTTCCTTGCTGAATCCTGTTTTGTTGGGCTATTGTGCTGTTGTATCACCGTACATATCTGTAGCCTGGCCATTGTATGCATTGTATCCGTATCCGTACCTTACGCGATGCCTCATGTTGCCCTTGTTCTTGGAGCCAAATACAGCAGCGTCCCATATTATCTGGCCCATGCTCCTCCCTCCCCCTCCCCCCAGACTCCCGATGAAAATCTTCGTAGCCGACCCCGTCGGAACCAGCTTGATCTCCGCAGCTTTTGTCGCCGTCACCCAGCCAAACCCGGCACGGAACACGCCGCACGCCAATAAGCTTCTGGGTCGGATGACTGACGGGAATGGGTACTTTTGCTGTCGAGTCTGTGCTTTCTCCCGCAAACGACGTCATTGCTGGCTTCAGTAGCTCTCAAAGGGAAGCAACGACCACCCGAGCCGCTCCTTCCTGATCCAGGTGCCGAGCTGCAAAACAGAAAGAACAACCTGGAAGCTTGATCCCTATCTTACCAAGAGATTCTCTCATGCCCCCGCCATTCTCAACTTGTTACACGTTCCGCCTTCGCACACAACAGGGCCATCGTGCCTTCCTGCACCATTCTCCGACAACGCTTTATCCAACGCCTCCTCTGCACCATCGCTGCGCATTTCGTAAGCATCCCGGTGGAGCAACTGAGATTAGCGTCTCTGCGTACCCGCCATTTATCCTCTGGTCCGAGGCCATTTTGCTCCTCCTCGCGCGACGTCGGCGGACATACGCAGCCGCCCCAAGCGCAACAACGGCGACCGCCACGCCGGCGCCGATACCCGCCTTGGCGCCGGTGCCGAGGCCGTTGGTCGAAGACGATTCGGGGGCATCCATCAGACGTCGCGGAAGCCGATGATGACGAGTGCCGTGGAAGACGATTCAACGCCGTGGAGGATGAAGGTGACCGCTCAGTGGAATCGTCGGTGGAATCCTTGTAAAAGAAAATTCTCGCCTGATACGATCCAAATGTGATTCTCGGGCATGGAACAACAAGTCGTCCGCAAGCACCTGCCTGATGCAGCAGTCGACTGGATACCCGCCGAGACAACCAAAACCAACCGGCTTCGTGCATCTCGAATCGCGATCAGGTAAGTGCCTTGGTCGCTTACCTCTCTATTGATGTGAATTGCAACTTCCCAAAATTAGTGACTTTAACCCCCAATAGCAACATGGTGAAGGCAAGTGCCCAATTCCAACTCACCATTGGCTCAATTCCTCCCTCCATCAGAGCTGCGGGAGAGATGTGCTCCACAGCGCGTCGCTGAGTCGAGCATCTCGCCGGCATCTGGCTCAGGTCAATAGCTCGCCACGGTAGTGAAGGCTATGAGGCCGGAACATGTGGAGGTTCAGCAGTTTATCAGAAGAGGAAGGTTCAAGCGCTGAACTAAATTGGAGATACGTTGACATCCACTGAAAGATGCTTTGATAGTTTGGCACTGCATCCAACCCCGTCGGCGTCGCTTGGCCCGGTATGACGCTGTGCATTCACCTCATCCAACAATAAATTATCCACCCTCAAGACGCATCAACTCACAAGCAAGATGCTTCACGAACAGGATAACCGTCTGGTGTACTAATACGACAGCGAGCAAGTCTGGATCGAACCGTGGGGCTCCAACGCATTCCGTATCCGAGCAACCAAACACCGCATCATGCCCCCGAACCATGGGCACTCGAAGACCAACCCCCGTCCAAAGACACCAGACCTCAAATTCTCATCGCCAACAACGGCTCGGCCGTCGTCACCAACCGTGGCAAAGTCACCATCCTCAACTCCCGCGGCGACGCCGTCCTGGGAGAGTACGCCCGCAACCGCCGCGACCTGCTGGACCCCAAGGGCAGCGCCATCGAGGTCGAGACCCGCGAGTTCCGACCACTGCGCGGCGGCGACTACCACCTGGCGGCGTCGGGGACACGCCGGCCGAGATCGTGGAGAGGTACGCCGCCGTCACGGGGAGGCCACCGATGATGTCCGAGCATGCATTGGGGTTCTGGCAGTGCAAGCTTCGGTATGAGAACCAGGACCAGTTGTTGCGCGTGGCTCGGGGATACCGCCGTCGTGACCTCCCTCTGGACTTGATCGTGATTGTTTTCTTTCACTGGCCGATGCAGGGCGAGTGGAAGTTTGATCCTGCCTTCTGGCCCGATCCTGGTAATTGTTTCATGCCCGCTGTTCAAGTCCGGGCATCAAGACCTGGGATCTGGCCGAGACAGTGGACCAACGATCCTTGAATTTTCAAGAAATGATGGAGCGCGGCTATCTCGTCCGCACGGAAAGGGGCGTCCGTACCAACTGTGAGTTCGAGGGCCAGACGGTGTACTACGACCATCATCGGAGCGTTCGCCAACGGATACTTCACCCACCGGTACGGCTACCGAAAGGTCCTCCTCGTATCGCTCTGCTCCATCTGCGTCTTCATATTCATCTCATTCTTCTCGCCGAACCTCCCCGTCCTTCTCGTCGGCCAGTTCCTCTGTGGAATACCCTGGGGCTTCTTCGCTGCGACAGCTCCGGCATACGCCTCCGAAGTGTGCCCGATGGCCCTGCGCGGGTACCCGACCGTCTACGTCAACCTCTGCTGGGCCCTCGGGCAGCTCATCTCGGCGGGCGTCCAGGCCGGGTTCTCGGAGAACACATGCAAGTGGTCCTACCGCGTGCATTTTGCAGTCCAGTGGGCGTGGCCGATTCTGCTTTTTGCCATCCTCTAGTTCGCGCCAGAGTCGCCGTGGCATTTCGTCCGGCTGGGCCAATACGACCAGGCCGAGAGCTCTCTCCTCCGCCTCGGTTCCGCATCGCAACGGGACCAGGCCAGGCAGAAGGTTGCCATGATGGTCCACACCAACGAGCTCGAGACGCAGATGGACGAGGGCATTTCTTACCTAGACTGCTTCCGGGGAGTCGACCTGAAGGACCAAGATCGCCTGCCTTGCTTTCGCCGCCCAGGCGTTCTGCGGATCTGCCATGAGGGGCACGCCGACATACTTCTTTGTCCAGGCCGGACTTTCGACGTCCATCTCGTTTCAAATGTCAGTCGGCGGTCTCGGCATCGCCTCCGTCGGCACGATCCTTTCATGGGGGCTCCTTCACGCCTTCGGCCGACAAACTCTCTATATCTGGGGCCTCGGGCTCTTGACCATCATTCTCGTGGTGGTCGGTTCCATCAGCGCGGGAGCACCCGGCTCGGACGGAGCGAACTTCGTCCAGGCCGGCATGATGCTCGGCTGGCTGGGCGTGTACTACCTCACGGTCGGGCCCATCTGCTACGCCATCATATCCGAGGTATCGTCCACGCGGTTGCGGAATAAGAGTGTCTGTCTCAGCCGTATCGCGTATCATGTTGCCCAGATCATTTGCAATGTCATCAACCCATATATGTTGAACCCCACAGCCGGGGACTGGCGAGGCAAAACGGGCTTCTTCTGGGGCAGTAGCGACTTCTTGTTCTTTGTCTGGACGTACTTTCGCTTGCCTGAGACCAACAACAAAACGTTCGAGGAGCTGGATATCTGTTGGGATAATTGGCAGCACTGGATTAGCCTCCGCTGTCAATTAGCTCGCTTAACGGGCCAACTAGAAGTGGCCGCTCAGAAGGCTCCAGCCTATACAGGCCTTTACTATAAAGCCTACTCTAAATAAATAACTTAGATAAAATAATACTATTATAACTAGAGATACCTTTACTAATAAACTATTATTTATAATATTAATATTATTTATAGTAATATTAATACTAATTAATAGTTAAATTTATTTATTATAC